>JARVZY010010638.1:0-48223 GCA_030686995.1 Artemisia argyi
CTTAATTTAGCCGTAGGTAATGTAATTTACTAATTAAGTTGTGTTTTCAATCAAAACAAGTTTGTATCAGTTACTCTTATGTATTTCAATCTTTAGTAAAAGTTAATTTCAAGTTTCATCTCATGTTCTAAGATTATGCCATTTTCGATTTAATTTAAGAATCACAAAAATTTAAAATGTTGTTGTTTATTGTTATGGTTGGATTCTATTAGCTCACATGAGTCTGTGACAGCTTGTGGTGAGTGTATTGTTGCTTTATTCAGTTCCATTGCTAAAGAGTAAAAAAAAATTCACAAAAGTCAATGGAAGTCAAACTGCTTATTGACTTAAGCAGTAGAGCTTATTCAGGGAGGATTCATGGGATTATTATTGGTTTAAACAAGCTTGTAGGTTGAGCTTGTAGATACAAGCTTGGCATCTGATTTTGAGCATTGGAACTTGTAAGTTCCCTTTTTACCACTTTTGCTTATCAACTGTTTAGCTGCATTTTGATATTTGATTTGGTCATTTTTCTGCTTAATGGTAGTTATAGGTAGTTTAGTTATGTTCAATATTGCTCAAACATGTAACTTGTAGCTTTAAACTTCATTAGTTTAGGTTTTATATCTCACTAGTCAATTTTTTATCATTCACAATTTTTGCTTAATGCTTAATGTAGAGTGTTTAAAATAGGTGTAGTATTACTGGTTTAATCATATTATAGCTAAATTAGACATTGTTTCTCTTTTCCCTAAGCTTAAACACCATCTGCCTTTAAAATTTTCAAAACAGTCATGTTAATGGGGTGTTTGGCTCAGGCCTATTAACTGTGCTCAAGGAGTCTTTTGTCATTGTTTTCAATTGCAACATGATACTATAGGTTCTAAAAGGTTTTGCAAGTCACAACTTTGGCATTTGCTTAGTTGAAAGTCAAAAATCAAAGAAAACTCCCCCAACAGTTAACTGTTGGGAGAATTTGATCTCAACTGCTCCATTTCAATTCCATATTAGTTAATCTAGCCTAGAATAGATTTGTTTTATCATAATATATCCATATCAGTAATTAGATTCAAGTTAAAACTCATCAAAGTCAAAATAGGTGTTTTACTTAGAAAGTCAAAGTTCATGTTTTCAGTTTTTCCTCAAACTTGCAAGAATTAAATAGAATTTTGGGTTTGCTTTCAAGGCTTAAAGCTTGTTCCTACTTGTACTCTACCAGCTCAGGTTTAGTTTCCCCCCCTCCTTCTATTTTTGGGATTTTTCCCTTGGGCCCCACATTGAGCCAAAGCAGCTTGCAGGGCAAGGTCTGCTCTGACTCAGCAGTTGCACACCCAAACACCACACTTTGTGGTGGTCCTCTGACCACCATGGTGGTTCCCAGGCCATGAACCTTGCTTCTTTCAATTCCCCCCCCTGGTAGACTTCAATCATTGACCTTTGGTTTGACCTTGGAAGCCCTGGGCCCCACTTGAAATCACCAAAGAAAGCTGTCCCACTTTTCAGTTGCAATACAAGTTCCAAGTGCTTTTTAATACCTTATTAGCTTATTCTGAGTTCCCCAATTGTCTTTTCTAGCTTATTCAAGTTCCATAAGCTTATTTGGATCAGTTTCAACCCTTGTGGGTCCCACACATGCTAGTTTTAGCCCATTTTGCTTTTTGGTCAACTGTGGTCAACTATTGAGCTAATTAGCTTGTTCCAGCTTATTTTTAAGTTTCCAAAAAGTTTGTTTTTACAAAAGTTATTTATTTTTATGTATAATATAGGTTTGTAAAATAAAAATCAAGAAAAACAAATAAAAAATTAAGTGATAGTTTCTATTTAATTAAATTTAATTTTAATTTCCATTTTTACATTTTTATTAAGTAATTTGTGTTTTTATATTTTTAATAATTTCATCTTAGGTTAAAATAGTTATAATAAATTTTTCAGATTTTAATTTGGTCATTTAGTATTTATTAGAATTAATATTAGTTATATTAGAAATTAACTAATAATTAGATTAAAATAGCATAATTAGTTTTTATTAATCAAAACCTTGTTTTTATATTTTTTATAGCTTTTATATGTTATAAAGTAATTTTAGAAATTTTATTAGAATTTTTACTGTTCATTTGCTAATTTTCCTAATTTAAAATAGTTAATTAGTTAATTAATAATTAATAAGTAATTAATTAAATAGAAAATCCACAAAAAGACAAAAACACTTATTTTTATTTTTAAAACTTATTTTTAGTTATTTTATAATTTTAGAAATTTTATTTTCATTTTTCTAGTATTTAATTAGTATTAAAATATATTTAAGTGTTTTAAATATTAATAATTAGTAATAATTAGTATTTAATTAATATTAAATAATTAATTAGGGTTTAAATTTATTTTAATTTTCTTAAAATTTTCTTTTACCCTTAGGTTTGTAAAAAAAGTCATTTTCACCCCCTGGGTGTTTTCAGATTTCCGTTTTCACTTTTTATTTCGTACGCTTACGTTTTATTTAAACGTGAACGTACGCGTTTTAAGTTTTAAACGTTTCTAGTTTTCCTGACTTTCCAGTATTGTTAATATAGTTTATTTAAGCTGTTTTCTTTCATATTCCAGTAGTGTAATCATCACCACTCACTTATATCCATTTTCATCCAAATTCACCCGATCACGAAACCGTTTTAATACCATCCACACCTCGTCGGGACATAACGACCCGGGGAAACCCTATACTTCCACGGAGCATTGATTCTAGGCTGTTTGACTTTGTTGACCATTCCTTGGTCAATATAAGTTAGGTGGTTCGGGCTCAATCAGGTAATTTTGGGTATTTTTGTGCCTGCACATTATTTTTGTGCCTTCTTTTTAGATTCATTTTGCGCAATTCTGGGTATTTGGTGCATGTACAATCATGTGCAAAAGTCAAACATGATTGTCAAAATGGGCAAGTCTGGATCCTATGTAAATATAACTACTACGAATTACCATTCATTTACCATTTACAACCATACTATTTACCATTCATCAAAAGATCGGGGTACATACACCACTAAAACTAACACATCAACAAACAAACTACACTAATTGCCACAAAATGGCCAGACACCTTCCTCAAAACAAACATCCTCCAACAACGACGACACAAACCCATTCTCATCACCGGCATCATCCACATGTAGAGGCGGCGGCAGGCCCTGGGTAGGCGGCAGCAGGCTCTGGGGAGGCGGCATCACACTCTGGTAGTCCTGGTACTCCGGCTGATCAAATGTGGTAACATAAGCCGAGGTGATGGTGGGTTTCATGAGGTTTTTCCTTTTTCTGTTTTTCCGGCTTCCACCTCCAACAGGGATGTCCCGGAGCACGCCGCCATGGGTCCAATATCTGCGGCAGCTACGGCAAAAGTGACGCGGCTGCGATGTGTTGTAGTTGTTGTAGTAGCAAAACTTTGTGTCTTCTGAATGAAAACGTGGACATGGGCGTTGTTGTGGGGGATGTGTCAGAGTTGTTGTGGTCACAAACGTTGAAGTTTTTTGGTGTGTGTTGGTGGTGGTAGTTGTCGTTATGGTGGTGGTTATCATGGTTGTGTTTTCTGACATTTGCGGTGATTGCATTTTTGTTGTGATTCTGCTATGGTCAACTCAAGTCGTGGTGGAGAAGATATGGGTTGTAGGGGGGTTTATGGGGGTAGATGTTTGATTTTACTTTGCAAATTTAGCCATTGAGGTTTAATCACATTGATACCAAGCACAGAGGTGATTATGGTGGCAAATTTAATAAGTATGAACAGTGAAATGATGATACTACCCTCAAATACGTGGCACTTAACGGAAAAATTAACGGAAAATGGCTCTAAGTAGCGATTTTGCGAAAATGTGGAACGTTGGTGTCTTTTTTGCGCTACTTTTTGTCTCGGTCCCGTTTTTGCAATTTCGTGGAATGTTAAGGACCATTTTTGCAATTTACCCGCGAATGTGTGAATGTGTGATTCCACTAGAATTGTGACACGTGTCCATACCAAAGGTACAAAACTAATCATTTGCAGGCCCACATGAACACCAATCAACACCAAGCAGATGTGCGAACGACAGATGTGCGAACGACAGTTGTGCGAATTCCTACTAATGTGCAATAAAAAATCTTTTTTTTTCAGTCACCATCAACACCAATCAACACCACCATCACCACCTGATCAACACCACCATAACCACCACAGATCCGCCATCACCACCACAGACCACCATCACCCGTCCATCATAAAATCGAAAACCCGTCTCGCATAACCAATCTCCCACTCTTCACATATAAATCAACCAACGCAGTCAAAAGCACACCATCCACAACCACACAAGACTTGAAAATCTGCCCATGAACCTCTTTCCCAATCCTACACCAATTTCCGCAACCCAACGCCTTCAAAACCATAGAAAAAGTATACCCATCAGGCCTCTCACCACACAACACAAGCCTCCTAAACAAATTTAAAGACTGACCCACATCACCATTTTTTGTATATCCCGCAATCATGTAATTAAAAGCAGTTAAAGTTCTTTGAGGCATTTCGTCAAACACCTGGTGTGCATAAACCAAACAAGAGCATTTTAAGTGTAGGATTAATAATTTTATAGAAATATTAGTATTGGGTTGGTGTCCAGTTTGAGAATATGGGTGTGAATGTGTTGGCAATGTAATGGGGTGTTTGAGTTTATTTAAAATTGGAGGGTTTGTGAGAGTGAAGTGGAAGTTATTAGTGTGTGATTGGTGGTGTTTGTGATGGTTTTTGAATTGGGGATCATTGTGTTCATGTAAACTTGGAAAGTTTGCTTGTAGAAACCGGATCTGTGGTGGTGATTGTGGTGTTGATCAGGTGGTGATGGTGGTGTTGATTGGTGTTGATGGTGACTGAAAAAAAAAAGATTTTTTATCGCACATTAGTAGGAATTCGCACAACTGTCGTTCGCACATCTGCTTGATGTTGATTGGTGTTCATGTGGGCCTGCAAATGATTGGTTTTGTACCTTTGGTATGGACACGTGTCACAATTCTCGTGGAATCGCACATTCGCACATGACTCTTTTGAGAAACCCACTTATTTTTTGCATCATTTGAGAAAAGCCTCAACTTTTTGGCATCATTTGGGAATTTTCTCCATAAAAAAGCTACTTTCGACACACGAACATGCATGCATGATGCATGTATTTACTTGTGCATTTACTTATTTCAATATTTCACATGTTACAATTGTAGACATGCATATATGGCTTTTGTCTGTATATGTTGAAGTATATGATCTATGTACACTATTTGCTTTGGCCAAGTACACGTAAATAACTAAATAAGGTACAAAAATTATCCATTTTTTGGCCCTTAAAGACACGATGACAAATATCCTCCCCTTTGATCTTAATCACTGTTAACCAGAAATTTAGGTGAACAATTGAACTTTGAATAAAGAAAATGTTCGTTCAAAGACTTTTAATGTAAGTCAAATCAATTTTGGACAAATCAGCTCATTCAAATCGACATACCTTTTTTTTCATACATATGGTTCAAATTTCTTCCTAATAAAGTTCGACTTTGGTTCACATTTCATAGTCGTTCCTTTCCATTGGCTTTTTGCGACGTGGGTCAATTTATGCATGATATTGTATCGACAAGGCTAAACTATAAAGGATAATATATATCAATATATGGTCCTATGCACAGGACTGGCTTTAAAGGAGTGCAAAAGGTGTCATTGTACAGGGTCACCGCTTAATAAGGGTTACAAAATTTCATGCACTTTATTATATGTATATACACAACATGAGGCTTGAGTTTAATTAGTTCACGCACTAATTATACATGTGTATTTTGTATGTGTGTTTAAAAGCCTCTTTTTGGTGATGGCACGGGGCCAGCGAAATTCATGAGACGGCCCTGCCCATGCAAAACTCGTGAATGGATTAATAAGTACGAGCAATACGTAAAGATGGTAAATATATCTTTGTCATATTTTCGTTAATGCATTCATATATTTCCTAATGTTTAAAGGAAACTTTGATTAGATGGTAAATCTAATGTTGCTCAAACAAAACTATAACTAAATGGACTTTTGCAATGAAGTTATGTAGAAACTAGAGCACATGCCACCAGGGACGGACTTACATTGATATGCTGTGTGCCACAGGCTATACCCGATTTTAGGTCACGATGTGTATAATAATAATAATAATAATAATAATAATAATAATAATAATAATTGTCGATTTTTGTTATGGGCACCCTCGATAATCTTTTTTGCTACTATCGTTTTTTTATGGTGCAACTTTAATTAGCCTAAATGGAAATCGTGCAACACTCACTCGAAAATCCTGGGTCAATCCCTGCATGCCACGTAGGCAAATAGAAACTTGTTTTTGTATTTCTTTGTACTTTTGGTTTATGCTTTAAGTTGTTATATATATCAAACTGCCAAGTCATCTTTTAAGACAGTTTTGGAATTTATAGAATTTCGAATCGTAAAAGAATTAGTAAGACGCATAAAGTATGATTTATAGGCTAAAAATGGTCCGACCGAAGAACATGTGCTTTTTCCTATAAACTAAGTGTGAACTTTTGAATTTCACACACTATAAAGTTTGAACACATGCCTTAATAACTACGTACTCCGTATTTAGCAGCATAAATACTCGATCTAGCAAACATATATCTTTGTAATCATAATTCATGCATGCGTATAATCACGGGTCTTAGGTAGTTAACTTAGTAATTTTGCGGATATAGAAAAATGTTATAGGCGAGTTTACATACGTAACGAGTTCATTCACGTGCTATTAATTTGTTCATCTATTTAATGACATAAGATATTCTTTTTGCATGTGTTGTAATCACCTTTATTTGTTGTTCATGTAAACGGGTCGTGTCACTTATAAAATTTCAACCTAAAAATATCCTTCACTTTGTATATTCTAGCTAATGAGGATATTATTGTGTAAGAAAAGCAAACCATTTTATAAATGAAGATATGATGATTAATCAATTATGAAATTACGTTTTCTCACTCACCAACCTCACAAAATGATTATACATATGGATTAATTTCTCTGAAAGGAGATAATTATAGAATATAACTAATGTTATTTATTTACATTTTATTAATGTTAGTAAATCATTGACATCACAGGCTTTAGAGTGCTCGGTGCAGAATTTTATACGCACGTAACAGAGCCAAGAGATAACTAACTTTTCTATTACGGTTATAGTTGCACAGACAGTTTTTGTTATAGGTGGATGACGTGCGAATAACCCGCACTGAACCTAGCCCTTTTATTTATTTAATACTGTACATGTTACATATAATAGACCAGATACAATAATTATATTCAATATAAAGTATTACGTATATATTGCTTTTATATACTCAAAAAGTATTCATCTCTTTTAGCATACTTAAAGTTAACAATTTGAAATTTGCTATCATATCAAATAGTATGCTAGTCAAATTGTGAGGCTTGCAAAATCTACATTCTCATCTTTGAAAGGGACTTAAAGACTCACTTGTTGAATATAGTTGTATTAAATGCTTATAGCAACTCAAAGACTCAATCACTTGAACATAACTGGATATTGATATATGATCATAGGAACAACTTATCAAAATGAAAGTTGAGCTTAATTATCGTACAAATTCTTTTGAAACATTCAACATATATATTATCAAACTGAAAAGCGTACACATGGACGGAACTTGAACACTTTTAGTGAGAGGGTCAACTTGAAAATTATTTATTTTAGGGGAGCCGATATATACTACGCTAAAATTTTTGTATTAAAAATTACTAAAACCATATATAAAAAGGTATAAAATGTATATAGGATCAAAAATTTTAGGGGAGGCCGCAACCCCTCTCGGTCCCTTCTAAGTTCCGTCAATGAGCGTACATGCATAGCAATTCACTAACTAGCCATGCATGCATATATATGGTTGTTGTGTTACTTGTGTACGTGTACGTATTTTAAAGTGTAGATATAGATAGGATCTGTGCACATTTGCTTTTGCCACATACACGTAAGAAGATACAAAATTTATTCCTCTTTTTCGCCCTAAGGACATAAAAACATTCATCCTCCCAAGATCATATAATCAATCATTATCCGGACCTTTAATTAGGTAAAAAGTTTAATTTTAAATACAAAAGGTGGTTCACAGACTTTCTACGTAAATCAAATCAATTTTGTACCAATTAACTTATTCAAATTCGACATACCTTATTTCTTCAGAGTTCAGACATATGGTTCAAATTTCTTCCTAATAAAGTTCGACTTTGGTTCACATTTCATTTTCGTTCTTTTCCATTGACTTTTTCGACCTAGGTCAATTTATGCATGACATCTTGTGTCATCACTCGATAAGGCTAAAGTGCTAAACTATAAAGGACAATAAAATGATATATGGTCCCATGTCAAACTACTCGTGGATGGATTAATAAGTACCACTAAGAGACGATATACAAACTATAACCAAATATGCAAATTTAAAAATTACTACAAGTATCTAACCTTTTGGCGGGGACATGTCTCCGCTAAAAGTAGTGGCGGGAAAAAAACGGGAACAACTAAGAGTTACAACTTTGGTCAAATTTTGCCAAATATCAAATCTACTTTCAGCGGGGACATGTCCCCGCAAAAAGTTTGCGTTGAAAATTTAGTAAATGGTCAGCGAGTTTGTGTGCCAGCTCAGCAGGATTTTTTGTCGTTTAGTGACTTTCGACGGGGACATGGACGTCCCCGCCAAAAGCCGTCCTTCTGATTGTTGTAGTGATAGGTAAAGTTTATTTGCATGTATATAGAAACATGTTACTTTTTTAGTTCTATTACTGGTGTATGTTTTAAGTTGTCATTATATGTCAAATTGTCAAGTCATCTTGTAACTTGTAAGACAATATGGAGTTTGTAGTAGTGTGAATCCTAAAAGAATTAGAAAGACAAATAACATATGATTTATAGACTAAAAATGGTCCGATCAAAGAATTGAACATGAAGATATAATTAATCAACTCAAAACTTATACACACTTCACTTTGTATATATATTTTCTTACAAAGACAAACTTTTCAATTCTGAAAATGAAGATATAAATAAATCGTTACATGTTCTCACAATCTCACTCACCAACCTCAAACAAATATAAAGAATAAAAATGAAGTAGAAGAACTTGTATTTTAAATGAACAAATTCAAAGTTGAAAAGTATATATCTTTCTGATTCTCGAAGCTAAAAAATTGATCAAGAAAATCAAGTGACTCAACACAAAATTTAAATAATGAAATAATAACCTTATCTCCACATGTAAATGTCATTAGTGAATTTAAAAAGAAAAACCAGCCATTTTCTTTTTTATGTAAACAAAACCATATAATATTAGAAAAATTGTTACTTAAGATTACTTAATAATATATCCATATTTCAACTGGTTAAAGTTTTAAGTTAGGCTAATTTCACATTCTCGAATGTATGTATCATCACATTTGTCAAGTTTGATACAATAATTATATGTTATCATTGAAATCCACCTATCATCACATTTGTCAAGTTTGATACAATAACTATATGTTATCATTGAAAATCCACCAGCTTTATGTATTCATTATGATATATACTAGCAGGACATTCGCGCATTGTAATAGTGGGTATCTTGTGATTAAAATTTAGGCATTAACAAAATAATAATGAAGAAGTGATTAACCGGAAAAATGATCTCAGTCCGACCCAATTCACCCGTTTTTACTGGTTCTTGTACTCTTTGTTTCGTTTTAGAATGTCTTTTATTGGCTAGCCGAACCGATGGGGACTTTTGATTCCGGTTGGTCAGGTCTGGTTTTCATAATCATATATATAATTAAATTGTTAGCAATTGTATAAAGGTTTGTTTGTTTTATTTGTTTGTATAATATATTTTTCATTTTAGGGGTGTTTTAAAAATAATATTAATTAGTTAATTAGTGTGTGTTAATGTTGTATTTTTAATTTTAAGAGCTTTAAAACACAGATTTGGAGTTCTGTGTTTTAATTCATAGTGGGTAGCTTACCCTGTGGGTAGCTTAAGTTTTCTCCATATTGTATGTCTTGAAGACTTTTCTAACATTTAATGAAGATATGGTATATGTGTATAGTATTTGTTTGTACAAATAGCTTTTGATTTTGTAAATCTTAATTTTAAGACTTTTTTACATTTAATGGAGAGATGTATATGAGTGTAGTATTTGTTTGCATCAAAAGCTTTTGATGTTGTAAATCTTAAATTTGAGATCTTTTTACATTTAACAGAGAGAGATTTATCCTTATATTATATGTAGTAGAGATAGAGATATTTACAAACAGACAATTTTGATGGGTAACTTTAATTCAGGATTTGATCCCATTACGACTTTTCCCTAAAGGTCAAACTTCGGACAACGATTAGTTGTTTCAGATAAATAAAAAAGATTGATATCAAATTCAAGAGCTATTCATTAAAAGCGATCACTAATCTACAATGCCGTAGCCGGGCTATCGAAAACCTCGTGTAAAAATTTATATGAGAAGTAAATATGACGATAAAGATATATTATAATGATCTCCTCTTATTTTTCTTTCGAGTTAATTCATGACTCCCACCGATTTGAAGTGAGTTTAACAACTTTTAGAATATTATTTCATATATCATTAATTTTTTGATATTTGAAGTTAACTTTGAGACTTAAAATATATAAATGATATATATTCTGATGCCACTAAAAAATATATATAGGTGCTTTTTGCCGACTACATTTCATGTTAACATTTTGTAAAACAATATACGTAGTAGAAAATGGACCCATCACTTTAAAAACCTTTGCCACCATTTTCTAATGAATCATACTATCCCATGCATCATGCATGCATTGCTAGTCAAATTGTGAGGGTTACAAAATCTACATGTTTATTCTTCAAAGGAACTTAATGACTCGGTCGTTGAATATAGTTGTATTAAATGCTTACAACAACTTAAAGACTTAATCACTTGATCATAATTGGAGAAACTACTTATCAAAGTGAAAGTTGAACCTTTCGTACATTTTCTTTTGAAAAATTCAACATATTAACAAACTCATAAGCTTACATGTATATAAAGTCATCATGTAGATTTTGTTGGCCTTGTGTGATAATTGTACGTAAAGTAGAAATTATATACACTAAATGTTAGATTAATCTATATTGAAAAATTCACTAATATCGTGAAAATTAATCATTATTCACATCCGAGGAGATATTAGCCGGCTCGATGCTTTTGATCAGTTCAGCTCAACTCGCGCGATTTCATATATATTTGGTCGATCTAAGTAGCTTATGACAATTACAACGAACCCAAGTTGCCGATTCCTAAATAGGATGTTTCGTGGAACATCACACTTAATAGACTAGTTATTTTGAACGGGTACTAACCAAAACACTGTGAAAATGATTGGTCAAATTTTCAAAAGCCATGTAGGACACTTTATTTCAACTTAGTCTTCATGGCATACCCTATAAAAACTTATAACCCAACTCATATTTTTCATATCATATTAGAAGATAACAAATGGGAAACTGTATAAAAAAGCAGCCAGCCGTTCACCCCGACAAAGATGACTATCGATCACTAGTAACATCACCCGAAAACAAGTCTCATGTAGGTAACCATTGTGACAACAATCAAAAGGTGGACAACTATGGTGAAAAAAAGGTGAAGACGGAGATAAAGATAAAAATATCGAAAAAACAGTTGGAGAAATTATTGGGTAGTGCGGATGTGAAGGGGTTAACGACGGAACAAGTACTTGCTCAGTTGATGAATGTTAGTGATCGAGTAGAATCTCATCAACGGGCGTGGAGGCCTGCTTTACAAAGTATTCCGGAGTAACCAGTAGCTATATGTGATCCGTATTTGGTTGTTACTACAACCCAATTGTTGGAATATTGGATAAATATTAATTAGTTAAATGTCTAGTATTGAACCCGAGACCTCGGGATTGCACACATTACAAACGAGAATTAAAGTTTAATAAATATTAAATGTTATGTATATTTATTAATAAACACAAGTAAAAGGATTAATGATCGTTGGTTATTAAACGTATGGACTAACTATCGTTAAATGCAAACGTAAAGGACTAGAGATGAAATATATAGCAAGAAGGATCCGGAAGACCCTCCTTGGGCTAAGGCCGGTCGACAATGGGTTGGGGAAACCCAATCCCATTCAAACTTGGACAACAAGTTTACAAGGCTATATATACAAACTCAAGGGTTATTTGTTTCACACCTTTTGTGCACACAAATTATCCCTAAAAGTTTTCTTTTCCCTTCTCTTGCAAAACCGATCGACACACACACAGAAACAATATTGAAACATCACTGTTTTATAATATGTGATTGGTTGCATGGTTTGCATGGTGTCATGATATATTATGTATATTTTATACATGTATATATTATGTACGCATGATCATTAATCTATGACATGAAATTTTACATAATAAAATTACTTGTGTTTTTGTCACTAGCATCACCTTTAATTCGTTAGTAGTTTGTGTGTACAAGAACGAGGTAACAACATACTTTTGTTGTTATCAAGGGATCGATTAACAAAAAGGTAAGGGGTTAATCATTGATCCATATAAACCCTAATTAGGGTTCTTCATATTGTTAAAGACAATTGCTTTTGATTCTTGTTCGGGCTAGAATCACCACGGTACGTTCCTATTTAATTTATGTTAATCTTTTATGTGTTATAGATGTTCCTACGCTTCCGCATATGTGTTTACCTGTTTATATGATTGTCATGATTCGTATATTCTAACAGTGGTATCACGAGCTTGCTATAACATGTAATTGATTACATAAAACACATAAAAAAAACGAATTTTGATTGTTTTAGATACATGTTTTGGATCTAGGGTTTTGTTTTTTACCCTAACCCTAATTTGGGGGGGGGTCGAATTATTCCATGAACCCTAATTAGGGTTTGTGGTTTTATTAATTAATTGGATTAGAAACCCTAGGTTGCCTACATGTTTATGTGTTATTTGGGCGTATCCTTGACCTAATTGGTAATTGTTATGATTTGATCCGTGATGTTACATGCATGTTCGTCATGGATCTAGTTTTTTATCACATGTTTAGATAGATCTTATATTGGGGAAGACCCCATAATTATTAAAATCAATTATGTGCTATGTGGTATGTGATTAGCTTTGGCCTACGCAATTGACTTGTCAATGTATGTGGCTCACTTCCATTAAGAGGTGAAGGCCCTAGTTAATTATATGCATATAAAAACCTAGAATTGATTTTGTTAGGATCTTTTCTAAAAAGATTGCATGTGGCTAATTGTTTCACCTTTATTATTGTTATGTTATTAGTTGTTTTGATTTGTCTTTATTACTTGTTTTATTGTTTAATTGTTGGACACGTTTGTAAGCAATAAAAGGGTAATTTTTTCATAAAGAAAATAATACAGACTAATAATGGTGAAACCCTAAAGTGATAAAGTAAGAATCTTGCAAGGTCTTATTGCCAATCGTGGTCCGATTCGCACGGTAATCAGCTCCCAGGCGAGACTAGCAAAATTCAAACTTTATTACTATTTTGAGATTGAATCCATAAACTTTTGCTTGAATGATGTTTTGTGCAAGTATGCTTTTAAAATTAAATCTTTTAAGATGATATTCATAACCGTGATTTGAAGGCTTTGAAAAGAGCCTTAGAGTCTGCCTTGGTTATCACAATCTTGAATATGTCTTAAACGAATTACTTTTAAAATCATATGTTGTAGAAAGTCATCTTAAGGTTTTGGCATAAACCTCAAGTAAAACTTTGTGTATTAATTTCACGAATCGGATATAAAAAGTTTTTATGAAAACTTATGTTATAAAGATGAGTGCATGCATCTTTGTACATAATTTTTGATTGACACATCAAAAATTTATACCCTAAAATTTAAGTTACATGCCATCTAACTATAAGAAACACTTGAAGTTATTATTTAGTAAACGTGAGACGCAGGCTAAATTTTAATGACAAGGTAAATTTCCGAGTGTGCGTGAGACCACACATGGAGAATTTGCAGTTTCTAAGTTAGACGACTTAATTAAGTTGATGCGTGAGACCTAGAGCTTAAGGCATGAGATGGGATGAAACATGCTTACATGACAAATTGATGAATCAATTTGATGTAAATCCCATAATGATCTAGGAATTGGAAAAGTGTTTGCCAATTATTGTTCGACAGATTACCATCTTTTATACTTTCACCACTAGCAGATCAACTGATGTGGTGGAATCTATGTAAAGTTGGATCCTAGATTTTCAAGAAATTAGTTGGTTATATGAATATAACCTTGGGTATTATACTTTCTTGGAAATATAAATTATCGAAAATACTAAAAAGGAATTTTGTAAAATTCTTTAAATGTATTAATGCAACTCAAAACCGTAAACATAAGTTATTCTTTTAATTGATCTACACCCGGTTGGGTTTTTGGTTAGAGTCAATATTTACAAAAAGAATAAATATAGTCTTCTTTCCATTACGAGAAGTGTGAGACTTAAATCCTATTCCTTTTCATGAATGAGAAAGGTATAATAGGATGAATAGAATTGTCTAAATTCTAAATACATAACTCATAGCAAACTTTAATAGTAAGAGTATATGCACCTTATGAGTTATTAAAGTAGAAGCTAGACTGATTACTGCATAATGGTAAAAGACAAATTAGATTATTTTATCTAGTTGTTTTGATTTGACCATTTAAAGATACTACATACAATTGTTGGAATGGTAGATCTATACAGGAAGAAATTGCATGCCCAAGCCTTTTCAAGTTAATAATTTGGAATGTGATGAATCACATTTATATAGTAGATTACATTCTTTTATAACCTATATAATTGTTTGAATGGGTTTTCTTAAAAGATGTAGGAAAGTAAATAGTACACTATTTCTTTCACTGATTAATGAAACATTTACAATGTTGTCAAATTCAGTGGGAGTATTGTGTTCTTATGAATGAATAAGGGATTATTATTATATTCTCTAATTCAGTGGGAGTTACAAGACTTTTTGTCTTGATTGTAACTTAGATTATATTTTGAATATCTCAAGGTAATTACTTTCCAAATATAGACACTAATATTTTCAAGGATAGTCATGTACGTTTCCTTGATTGATTGAGTAAACTCTATATCTACTAAGTTGTGTTAATGACACAAATCATATCGTTTACATTAACAAACGCGTGCGTGTTGTTTATATGATACATGGTGTTGTACCATGCACAAGTGGGAGAAATCTTCATTATGTGCAAAGTACAACACATAAGAATATGATTTAAAGAATTCTCTTAACTGCAAGTAAGAGATTATAATTCTAAGTAGATTAATATATCTAATCTTAGAAACACTTGGTGTTGAAATTTAGTAAACGTGAGACGCAGACTAAATATTAACAACAAGGTGAATTTCCATGGATGCGTGAGACCAACATGGATAATTTACAGTTTCTAAATTAGACATCTATTAGAACATGTGTCAATATGATAACAAGACAACTTCAACTATAATATTTATGTATTATTGGAATGACATAAATGCATGAAGTAATATAATACTACTTCAATAATTATGTATTCTTAGAATGACATAAATAAATGAAGTAGTGTGTTAACTTGAAAATATTATTGAAACCAAATGATGGTGTTCAAAGATTACTTTAATTATACATGTTTATACTTTATTGTATAGTTATAAATATGAAGTCTTCTAAGTATTACAAGACTTATAATTAAGTAAGACGTTAGCTTGTTATGGTCTATTAATTAAGACATATACAAGAAGTCATTGAGTTGATCAATGATTAATAACGAATAGTGGGATTATAACAAGTTTATGTTTTATAAGACATAAACATGAAGTGACTTGATTAATAAGTACTTGTTATAAAGCATGCAATTGGCTTGAAAATACTATTATACCATTAAGTTGATTTAGTTGGTAAATAGGTATGCCAACAGGAATATGGTTATCTTATAATATATTGTTAGATCTTCCTACAATATTAATTCTAATTGAAATACCACATAAAGATGGTATGTTCAGTTAGGGAATCAAACTCTTGTTAGATTGTTTGATTGAAAATAACTATGATTTCTATTCTTCTAAAAGTTATCAAGGTTAGAAATTGAGTATGGCTTGAATATACTCAATTAGACTCCTAGAAGATTAATAAGACGTTATTGAATTATGAAATGTGATGAATCGCATTAAGTCTTAAAATTGAAGTTCTAAATTTGTTAAGTTACTTATGTGAAGGTTATTAACAAAGAGCTATCAATGCGTATTTGTAAAGTCCTAAAAGAGAAAATTGGATTGTTGCTCTAATTGCTAAGTACTTATATTCTATATAATACTAAAGGCAAGTGGGAGTATTTTATCTTGAAAAGATAGATTTACAAGATACATAATCTTCTAAAACCACACTAGTTAAAATCATGACGAGGCTTAACATGTAAATGATAAACCTCAACATGATGAAATTATCATTCATAGATCCACTTGGATATCTCAGGTATTTAAATAATATGCTGATGATCATATGATGTAGTATTACCAAGAATAATGAATTGGGTAAATTACTCATAATATGAATGTTATACATGCTGTTCATAAAGATATTCAAATTTAGAAAATTTGGTTTATCTTAATTCTTAATAGTTAGAGAATGATGATGAGTTTATTCAAAGATAATGTAACCCTAGTGGTTTAAATCTTTGTGAAATAATCATATGGACAAAATTGTACACATATCTTAATGCATGTCTTATGACAAGATTATTAATCATACTTAAGCAATTAACTATGATTGAATACTCTTTCCTAAGCACATTAAAGATACAAAGATGGTAAATTGTCATATTTATATGAATATGAAATTTGACAATGAATATCAAAAACTCTTTCTTGAATAATTACTTGAGCGAGGACGATAAGTAATCAAAAGGAGTTTATGAATTCAAGAAAATCTTTGAAAGTGTACAAAGTGCAATAATCCATGAATGGATAAATGCATGCATCTAGGAAATTATTCTTATGATAAATTATTAAATCTATGTTTAGGTTTATAATTAAAATAAGGTAATTTCTAAGTATTCCTGAAAGCTAGTGGGAGTATTATGTTTGATTTACTAAATCATATATGTCGTATAACATATAAGAAGTTACATTCCATATAAGTGAAATGTTAAGACTTAGTTTGGAATGAAACTGTAAGTAAAAGATTTAGAAAATAAAACATACAACCTTGGAACAAAAGTTTATTATTTAATAAACATGTGCGGTAAATGATTCTAATAGAATATGATATATCATTTAGTAAATGGATATACATATTTAGTAAAGATAGTACATGAATATAATATAAGTTTGACTGAACGATTTTCATGTGCATTGTATTATTGTTGTATCATGCTTAAGTGCTTAAATAATTTGACAATATTTGATATCAAATTAAAGGTTATTATATAACTTGTGTAATAGATATTCTAATGAAAAATGTTTGAAATTAGAATAATGATCCTCAACCTGGAATAGCTCCTAAACATTACACTATGGATATTAAGTTTACGGAAAGAGCATATTGTGTTTAATATACAATGATGCTGGTTTAATTGAGATGACACTCAATAACTAGTCATGAAGGATTTCATGAGAACTAGTTGTGCTCAACTAAGAGCATAGTTGCATTAAACATTAAAAGAATTAGAATACTTTAAACTTTAAAAGGTTTGAAAGTTTGATTGTCATAAGATGGTGATTGAGGATATCACACCATTTATGAAAAATTATGTGGCTATATCAAGATAGTTGGATTTACACATACAAGAATTTTAATTCTTGAAAGAAGTATTCTCAAAATTCGGATAGATCATAGTTAGATGAAATAATGCCTTGTCAACAAGTATGATTGTCATTACTTGAGGCATAATTGTCTTCAAGTTTTTACTTGAGACAAGATTCATTAACTAGTATAATCATGCATTGATCTATTTTGGTATTTGAATAAAGGACATTAAGCAATTATTATTTATAATGAATTAAAGTACTTAGTACGTTTGTTTTCATTAATAATATATTGTGTCCTATATTTGCATGTTTAAAATCCGTGAATAACTAATATTATTCTAAATTGTCCATTGTCGATTAATGATATGGGAATATCATTAAACTAAGACAAGTCTGAGTATTGGTTAAGAATATACTTGAAAGTATATTGATGCGTTGACATACCAATTTCACATGATATTCAATGAATTGAATATAGGACTTATCCCAACTACATGATTTTACTTTATGGATCTCGTCAGTAAGTAAATCATGAATTATTATCCTCAGACTTGAGATACCAGATAAGAGTCATGGATGTAGTGCATTTTTGTGAAGCAATCTACCGCTCACCGTAACAGGGAGTTATAAGGGTTGTTTTCAGAAGTGTTGCAAAGTTCATGGGTTATTCTTGTAGTCAAGAAAGAATTTGTTCCTTCTGATTTGTTCAGAAGTTTAATACTGCTGGGCCCCTCGTAGGGTTGTCAAGATGTTTGCGTGCGCACGCCCAAAGTCTATCTGGAATACGTTCAGATGTTTTGGTAATCTTGCTCAATCATAAACAACGAGAAACAGAATTGTTAATTAAAGAATGACTAAGATCCATATCTTTATTAACGTGGTATTAGAAACAAAAGGATGATAATAATAACGATGAATCGTTAAAGGTTTTCCAGGAAACCTACCTCGAGTTGAACTAGGGGCATTGGAGTGTTGCTAGACGCTAACCAATGTCATTTTACTATTAATAGATATCCAAGTGGGAGCTGTTGGAATATTGGATAAATATTAATTAGTTAAATGTCTAGTATTGAACCCGAGACCTCGGGATTGCACACATTACAAACGAGAATTAAAGTTTAATAAATATTAAATGTTATGTATATTTATTAATAAACACAAGTAAAAGGATTAATGATCGTTGGTTATTAAACGTATGGACTAACTATCGTTAAATGCAAACGTAAAGGACTAGAGATGAAATATATAGCAAGAAGGATCCGGAAGACCCTCCTTGGGCTAAGGCCGGTCGACAATGGGTTGGGGAAACCCAATCCCATTCAAACTTGGACAACAAGTTTACAAGGCTATATATACAAACTCAAGGGTTATTTGTTTCACACCTTTTGTGCACACAAATTATCCCTAAAAGTTTTCTTTTCCCTTCTCTTGCAAAACCGATCGACACACACACATAAACAATATTGAAACATCACTGTTTTATAATATGTGATTGGTTGCATGGTTTGCATGGTGTCATGATATATTATGTATATTTTATACATGTATATATTATGTACGCATGATCATTAATCTATGACATGAAATTTTACATAATAAAATTACTTGTGTTTTTGTCACTAGCATCACCTTTAATTCGTTAGTAGTTTGTGTGTACAAGAACGAGGTAACAACATACTTTTGTTGTTATCAAGGGATCGATTAACAAAAAGGTAAGGGGTTAATCATTGATCCATATAAACCCTAATTAGGGTTCTTCATATTGTTAAAGACAATTGCTTTTGATTCTTGTTCGGGCTAGAATCACCACGGTACGTTCCTATTTAATTTATGTTAATCTTTTATGTGTTATAGATGTTCCTACGCTTCCGCATATGTGTTTACCTGTTTATATGATTGTCATGATTCGTATATTCTAACACCAATAACGTGAATTTTTTCTTTTTTAGCCTATGTAACTTTTGACTAGACTTGTACATATAATTTTTTTTCTTGTCCATACATGTTCAAATTCTTTAATTTGTTTTTATTTAAGTGCATATTACCTGGTATTGCTGGACTACTTGTGTTTTCATGGTTTGATTTAGTATGTAATAGTTTGATTAGTTACATCCACAAAGCGTTATAGATACTCACTATAAGATCTATACAACAAGGACGGACCAAACGGGGTTCCCGGGATGTAATTATGAACCACGTGATTTTTTTAAAGTAATATTACTTAAAAATAATTTTACATTAATGTAAAATTATGTCAACTATAACTTTTAGTTTCTAATCCCTCACTACCAACAACACAGCATTGCATGCAAAAATATAATTAGAACGTTCATAATATTTAAATTTCCAACGATCTCAAAGCTATTTAGTTTAGATCTAAATATAAACATGTAGATCAATACGAATACTTATAAAGTTGTAACTTATAAATGCTTTTTGACGACTAGAGTTAACTTATAGTAAGACGAACTAAAATGGTACGAATCACTTTAAACATTTGGCCCCATTTTCTAATATTTCGTACTGACCATATCATGCTAGTCAAATTATGAGGCTCGCTAAATTTACGTTCTCATCCTTTGAGAGTGACTTGGAGCTTGACTCAATAATTGAATATGGCCTATGTTGACCACACCCCGGTCTATTTTTTAGCCACACTGCCCCCCCCCCCTATTTTTTTATTTTTTTTTTATTTATTTTTATTTTTATAATTTTATTTACATCAAAAAGCTAAACCTGAAAGTGCGGAACAGAAAATGTAAAGTTTAATAAGTCAAACGGTTAAAACTGTCAAAAATACGGAACAGAAACTGACAAAAACTGAGGTACACTGAAAAAAATAGGGGACAAATGGGGAGACAAGTGGGCCTGCCACCCCCTGCCACCCTTGTCCCCCCGTCCGGTTAGGGCCACCCTTGAATATATGTTTATCATTGTTCATGCTTTCTTTTTAAGTTTGTATGAAATTAATTGTTTATTGTTAAGAAGACGGATGTGAAAATTTGATATAGTGTTTTCTTTATTACTTTTATTTGAAATTCTTGTAAAGAAAACTTGGTTAAAAATAAAAATGTACGTTACTAAATTTTGTCAGTAAAACAATTATAATAAAATCTCAAAGAATAAATCCCTCCAACATAATTGGATCAATGATCAGGGCCGGCTTTGAGGGTGTGCAAGGTGAGCGACCGTACAGGGCCCTAAAATTTGTAAGGACCTCAAAATTTGTCCCGTTAATAATTATATGCACGTGTACACATATTTTTCACAAAGAAAAAAATATATAGATGAGAAAGTATCTTAAATAAGTACTCCCTCCGTCCCAAATTTATTGTCCACTATTGATTTTTTTAGTATTTCTTATTCAACTTTAACCTTAAATATTTTTGTGAGTGTTATATAATATTTGATACAAAATATATAAATGGATTGGGTTTTAAGTGTACTTTTCAATGGTATAATTTTTCATCAAGTATTATAATATATATATATATAGGGTGAGGTTATTTTCAGAACCAAATAAATTGCGAGAACTGCGAGAACCAATATCAACCAATCAGATTTTTTTAGACACTAATTTTTATTATTTAATTTTAAAGGGTATAATGGTAAAATAACCTTTTTATTTTCTTTTTTAGTTTTTTAAATAAAAAATCATTTTTTAGTTCCTAAACTTTAGGATTTTTTTTTTTTTTTTTTTTTTTTTTTTTTAGAATAATATTTATTTCCAGCATGTATGTTTAGTAAGGTGCATATGTGTTTCTTGTAGTAGATAAATTAAATTTTCAATATAGAAACTGAAATGATTTTTAAAATGTGGATACTTTCAAACTTTTAATGTATAAGCATATGTGCACATGTGCAACTAACTCTTATAACTTAAGCATCTATTCAAACTTATCAACAACATAAATAATAACTTAAAATTGCACAAGTTAATGATTTACAAAATCTAATACTTGCTAAATTTCTACTTCATTACGAATGCTTAATTAATAGAAAAAAAACAAATTTAATTAAGGATGCACATGTATAAACACCATGTTTTTGCAACATCATCTTTAGTGTGCGCGTATGCATTCACGTATCCTTGATTATCTTGATCTTTTTTGTATATATATTCACATGTATAATGCACATGTACATCTTCATCTCTATCGTTTTCAGTGCATTTGTATTCTTCGTCTTGAGCCTAAACCTGGATATTTGCAACCAACATTAATTCACAACAGTAATACGAAAAAATTATGGATCAGATCTTGTAATAAAGTTATGGGCACACTTGTTATTAATACCAGCTGTAAAAACATATGTGCACAAAAACGTAAAACACATATGCACACATATTCCAACTATAAAACACACTCTAAAACACATACGCACCCTTCAATTGATTATATATATAAAACTTAAAACACATATGCAATCATATACCAACTATAAAACACATATGCATCATTCAATTTTTTTTAAAGCTTCCTTTATTAGAAAAGATATCTTAAAAAGGCTTTGTCAAGTTAAAAGATAGGTAACCCAAAACACCCATAATCAGAATAATGAACGCACCAAGCTTTTGCAAAGGAACATATTTATTTATAAAACAAAATAACAAAGTAAATAAAAATGAGTATTTGTTAATCAAAGGAACACGTTATTCATAAAACAACAATACTTGTGCACATATGTTTTGGGATGCCTTGCAAAGATATATGTGTAGTCTATCATGTTTACTCTTTTATTAAGCACACATGGTACTTGTGCACATGTATCCCAGTATGTTCACAGCAACCGTCAAACCAAACCAAACGTAATATGGAAATAAACTAGATAAAATTTAAGTTGATTAAAGCTTGTGTACATGTGCACGAGTGTCTACCTTATCATCAAATATTAGTTACCATCCCTAATAAGTTATCATCAAATACAACTAACTTGTTTTTGATAGTCGGGAGCAACAAAGTTTTTTTTTACTAATTGAAATTTATAAAGGAGTAGCATAATGAAAAAGAAGACTAACAGATCTTGCCAATAAAGGACTTTATGCCAAAGATTTCAAAAAACGTCCCATCTACATACACATTTTGAAAAACAAACTTACCTGTAAGTCTGTAACATAGTAAATCGATAATCACATGTGCACTATTAAGTCCACCATGTAAAAAAAACAAAACTTATTGTTAAACCAAAAAAAAATGCAACACACCTACTTCGAAAAGATAAATTATCCACATTAGGTTTTTTTTTTTTAATAAAAAAATTAAAATAATAAATAAAAAATAGGCCTTTATAAGATCGAACAAAAACCAGTGAATACATTAGACTAGAAAACAAATCCGCGTATTCGAATAAAACATAGTTTCTATCCGTAAATCATGATGATGAACCAATATCACATGAGTATGTCATGCAAAATCATTGAATTGTTGGTAGATAATCACATGACTGTGTGCGAAAAAGAAACAAAATAGCAATCAGGGTAAAAACTTATAAAACAATGAAAACTTGTAGTTGTTCGTAGATCCACATGTATACAATTATTAAATAATTTCAATAAAATAGAAGATCTTACCTTACACCGATTGGTTTTTATGGTATCCAAATATCATTAAAACTAGTTACCCACACAAATCTCTTCAAAATAAATCACTAGTATACGATATAGAGAGCTAGGATGATTTTGTTTGTGCGTGAAAGACCCTAAATGATTGATCTGAGATTTTGTTATTACTAGTATTTTTTTTCCCACTCTGTTGGTATCCCTTAAACTGAGGGACGGTTTTCAAATCAATAAATGTTAAATTCCGATACTAGCCTTTTAACATTAACAAAATAATACACGATCTTTAGATTAATTACAATTAGGCTACTTTTCATCATGACCATTGATCTACACATCCAACGGTTAAAATTGGTTCTCTTAGTTCTCGCAATTTATTTGGTTCTGAAAATAACCTTACACTATATATATATATATATATATATATATATATATATATATATATATATATATATATATATATATATAGTCAAAGTTGAATCAGATTGACTTTAAAAATTCAAAATGGACAATAATTTTGAGACGGAGGGAGTAATATGTTAGAACGTTTAGCTAACTAATTATATTATATCTTATAAATAGTGACTTTTAATATAGCATTCCTTATTGAAAGGCCTCATTATTTAATTTCGTCCAGGGCCCTCAAAAATTTTATAAGTTCGTGGGACGGCCTCGTCAATGATTATAAATACTCAATCGATCCGCATGTGTGTTTTGAAACAAGGTACATGCAGAGCAAGTCCTCTCTCAATTTTGTTTGCTTTTGCTATAATCACAAAGTTATGCTTGGTGAACATGAAACGTTTGAATGTGTACCGAAAAGTTTATTATGTTATAAGTGTTACTCCGTATAAAGGCTAATCACATATAATGTATCCAACTTGTCATATTATGCACTTTAAAAAGCAAACAAAAACTTTGCAAATTAAACCCCAATTTTTTAAATTTGGCCACTTTTTGTTATATTGCACATGTAAAATGACGATTTTACATTTTTTTTAACCATTCTATTGACGAATGGTTGATTAACTTTTTTATATGTACAAAATACCCAAAAGTGACCAAAGGGATTAGAACTACAAAACGTGACAATTTGAATACATTGTCGAATTCGTTGAATGACTGACTTTATGTGATATAAATTACTTATGCACTTATATATACACTCGATTTTATAGAGTGTGCTTCAAACACGAATTGGCTATAAAAGCTTTATTCGTCTTGATTTTTTCGTATTAGTATAATAACTAATAAAATTGGATAAGATTTGTAGTAATCCACTCAATGTTTTATAGTTCAACTCGACTAATTAGTAGCAGTATAATTTTGAAAATATACATACACATACACATTGTGAAATTAAAATGTTAAATGACATATGCTTCAATTCAACTTAACTTGAATTGTACTGCCGATTTGAGATGTTTTCTAAATCGATCCCAAGTAATCGTTTGGGAACTAATTAGTTTGACTTTGAACTGATTTGATACAAAGTGTACGAGCGAATACCTAGATAATGTGAAGATGGTTGTTGGACAAACTTTCAAATGTCATGTAGGACACCTCAAATCCTCAATCCAACATGGCAGCCTTTATTCATTCTTTGCATCCCTATATAAACCCATCATAACCATTAGTCCATTAACCCAACTCATATTTTTCATACTATAAACTTAAAATGGGAAATTGTATAAAAAAGCAGCCAGCAGCCATTCATCCAGCCCTCGATGACCGTCAATCACTGGCAACGACATCGAAAAGTAAGTCTCTTCCATCTAGCATACGTGACGACACTCAAAAGATAGACAACTATCCAAGTGATGGTGAAAAAAGGGTAAAGACAGAGATAAAAATAAAAATATCGAAAAAACAGTTGGAAGAATTATTGGGTAGGACGGATGTCCAAGGGTTAACGGTAGAACAAGTGCTTGCTCAGTTGATGAATGTGAGTGATCGATTTGAATCTCATCAATGTGCGTGGAGGCCTGCTCTACAAAGTATTCCGGAGTAAGCTAGCTATATAGGTGATCTGTATTGGTATTATACACACCAAGTACGTGAGTTTTGGCTTTTAGCTTATGAAATTTTAGTTACTCTTGTAAATATAGTTTTCATTTTTCTTATGCAAGGTTGAAGTTATAAAATATGTAACATTAGAGTTCCCTAGCCCAATCAGTATATATATTGAGTTTCTTGAATGATATGTCTTTTTTTTCCCTTCCTGTAGCCCAAGTAGGGGTGTTCACGGTTCGGTTAATTAACCGAATAAACCGAAAACCGAACCGAACCGAACCGAAATAAAACCGAACCGAACATATACCCGAACCGAACTTGTTAAAACCGAACCGAACCGAATTAAAATTTCGGTTTTCGGTTTGGATATGGGTTTAGCTATCTGAACCGAAAACCGAACCGAAAACCGAATTTATATAAATATATATATTTTTTATATATTTATATTATTTTAAATATAAAAAATATCCATTAAAATTTTATACTAATATAATAAAACATTTTTTTATGCTTTGAAATATTTTTTTTCCCAAAAATATATATAATTAAATTAAAAAAATATATATAAATAGTGTAATTTAAATAAAAAGTTCGGTTTTCGGTTTTGACCCATAACCGAACCGAACTTCGGTTCGGTTCTCGGTTCGGTTCGGTTATAGATATTTTCGGTTCGGTTCGGTTTTCGGTTATGACTCAAAAAATTTTTTTAACCGAACAACCCGAACCGAATAAACCGATTAACCGATAACCGAACCGATGAACACCCCTAAGCCCAAGTGCCCAACCAACCCTTCGATCAACTCTTTAAAGTTTAAATCCAAATTTAGCTAACTTTTGGTAACCTACTATATGTATCCATTATCCAACATGTATATATATGGACACACAACATGCATGCATGAAATCGGTAAACTGTACGTTATTTGTTAATTGGTATCATTCTAGCTTAGCTAGTCTGATGAACTTAGTGATCAATGGGTGTTTGATGCCTTACTTTCCAAAATATTCCTAAGTAAACTCGCAGCTATATGTAAATAATGTGATCGGTAATGGGTTAAGTTGTTATTTGTTATACCTGATAACGCGAAGTTTTGTTTAGTCTATGTAACTTGTATTAGAATAGTACATCTGTACATATGGTTTCCATGATCATTTAATGTTTTGTATAGTTGGTTACTTTTAGTTGGACCAAAAACATTCGACCATAATCCAAACTGGTACATATTACTTGGTAAGTTAATGTAGATAGTTTATTTAGGTCGTAAGGGGTAAAGTATTAAATACGTTATCAGAATTCAAGGTTGCTACTAGCCTGTGGACGACGGTCTTGAATTGATGACTATCCAAAAGGTCTAATCTCTCGGAGAGATGATGCTGCTCGTCTAAGCAAAATGTCAAAAATATGTTTCGACGCGCTGTCATCCAAACCACTGCTTGAATCGAATCAAGATTTAACAACCGAATTTATGTCAACTTGGAACCACCTAAAAAATACACTTGGTGAAGAAAGGGAACGACTTTCAAACATTTTTGGATTTTAAATATGAACAGATAATTAAATTTGGTATTGAATAATTGTATATATGACTCTAGTTCAGCTTGTATATTATCTTTGTGCTCTTGTATGTCTTTGTAACGTCTTGCTAGTTTAACAGAAAATTATTACTCCTTCCGTCTCAAAATTATTGTCCATATTTTTATTTTACGATGTCTCAAAATAATTGTCCATTTTCCTTATTTAGTAAAAACTAGAGAATCTAATGGAAGAATATTTCATTTTAGTGGTTGAAAATTAAAGTGATCCCACTTTTATTAAACTTTACGATTTCTCTCTCATGACAATAATTTTGAGACGGAGGGAGTATAAAGATTTCTCAACGAACCCAAATTAACTCCTAAAGTTATGATATGATATTGTTTTAGAAGAAACCTCTAGATCAATACGAGACTTATAAAGTTATATGTGCTTTTTGCCTACTAAAAAGTTCACTTAAGAAAAAATAAATTGGGCCCGCTACTTTGAACTTTGTCCCATTTTCTTATAATCCGTACGTCTCTTGATAGTCAAATTTTGAGGGTTGCAAAAGCTATGTTCCCATCCTTGAAAGGGACTTACATATATTAAAGAATCACTTAATTGAATATAATTGCATTGATGATTTTAAAAAAATGAAAAAGCATGCTCAAAGACTTAATCACTTGAACATTATTGGATTAATGATTATAAAAACTGATTTAACTGAAAGTTGAACTTATCCTACATGCATGCTTCTCTTTTAAACAATCAACTAACATATTAATTAAACTCAAAAAGGGTTCATGCAGAGCATGTCACTTTGTCAATTTTTGAATATGTATTATAGACTTCATATATTATTGATGTTAAAATTGTACTGTAATAAAAAGCCAAAACTATGGTTTCATCATCTGAGGTTAAAACATTAACATCGTCAAGAACACAAGCTTTTCATCTCGATCCTAAAACATTATTGATCTGAGGTCTCGAGGAACAATAGACTTTGTGCTGTTACAACTAGCACACCTAAATCTCGAGTTAGCTCTAAAACTTGAAACTTGACTCGACTAGATTACTAGTTTAGTATAATAACAAATAATAAGATCAATCAAGATTTGTAATCGCCAACTTTGTTGCTTTTTTATTATTCGGCTCGATTAGTTACAAACAGTGGACTTTTATAAATTTACGTACACGTAAAGAGGGTGAATACATGTAAAATGATACACATGCACTCAACATAACTCGCGGACTGTACAAGTCAAGTATTTAACACTTCAGTTAATCTTAACTAAAAATGAGCTTATTTCATATATTTTTTGAACAGATCTCATGTGACTAAGAAACTGATTAATTTGTAAGCGTACGAAGTGTACCAGGCAAACTAGATGTGAATATGATTGGTCAAACTTTCAATGCCACGTAGGACACCTGCTCGATCCAACATGGTCGTCTTCATTCCAACTTGTTACTTGGCATTCTTTACATCCCTATATAAACTCATAACCTAACTCACATTCCTCATATTTATAATTAGGAAATAATAAATGGGAAATTGTATAAAGAAGCATCCAGCCATTCACCCCTCTGCTGAGGATTTTCGATCACCGAAAGCTTCACCTAAGAAAAACTTTATTTCCGATACGGAGAAGATAGAAAATTTTGCGGGGGATAGTGATAAAAGGCGAAGACAGAGATAAAAATTAAGATTTCAAAAAAACAGCTGGAGGAATTATTAGGTAGGACAGATGTCCAAGGTTTAACGGTAGAACAAGTGCTTGCTCGATTGATGAATGTTAGCGATCGATTCGAATCTCAACAACTATCTTGGAGGCCTGCTCTACAAAGCATCCCTGAGTAGGCAAAGCTATATAGGTGATCCGTCTTGGGTAATTTTACCAAAGTACGTGAGTTTTGTTTTAAGTTTATGTAATTTAGCTAGAGTTGTACATATGTTTTCCATTTTGTTACTTTTGTAAGGTTGTGGTGATAAATAAGTAAAGAATTAGAGTTCAGCTGGTACAATGGTACTATATATGGAAATGAAACTTTTGATTTACCATTGCTTGTTCTTCTTTTTTCTGGCGGCTCTCATGCTCGAACTAATAATTATCCTTGGAGCACACATATATGGCTTTCCGTTATCAACGTATATATGTGCGGTACACCCTTCAGGCCCGGATTTTGGCAAGGGTGGGCTGGCCAGTGCACAGGGCCCAAAACTTTAGTGGGGCACCATTTTATCAAAAGCCCACTACATATATATGTTAATATAAAACCTTTTTATAGCCCACTATCAGACCTCTAGTTTGAACTTTGAACTCAGAATATATACCTACGTTAGTTGCGAACGATGACAAGCAAAATGCATATATGGCCTTTGTAGTTTGATACACGTTATCATATTTAATTTATGTTTCCTCAATGACTCTTTTATAGGTGCAATGTTTTGAAAACCGGGTTCGAAATCGACCTGGTTGAGTCACCGGGCACCGGGTCAACCCGCTTTTCAATTTATTATTATTTTTATTTTTTTGACCGGGTCATCTGGTTCGACCGTCGAGTTTTTATTAAAAAATTTTGAAAAAATAAAACCCGGCCGGGTTTTGAGAACCGGGTTGACCGGGTCACTCAAAACCCGGCGGGTCTAACCGGTTAACCCGGTTTTAGAAACCCGGGTTTTTTGACCCGTTTTTTTTACCGAAATCGGTCGAACCGATTAACCCGACCGGGTCGACCCGGGTTTCAAAACACTGTATACGTGACTCTTCCCAATTTTGTTTATTTTTATAAAAACGCTACTAGCCATAGTTACAAATTCTCAACAACCTCTTGCTCCAGCGTTAATGGTTTGATTGAGTATTGAAGATGTACAAAGTTATAACGTTGGAGTTAAGTGAATCTCGTACATACTAACCTGACTTTAATTTGGTTTGGGCGATTTCTTAATCAAATTTCTAAATTAATCGTTTCCAATACCATAGGTCTTTTGGCTCAGCATTGTATGAGTGGCCGAATGATCTAAAAGTTGCGTATTCAAGTCTTTAGAATATAATTTGTGAAATACCTGGTGTAGCTTGTAAATATTTGCGAGTTAAAAAGAAAATTTATTATAGTAAATCTTAACAACCCAAACCCCATAAGGTGGGCCCAATGTAAGAGTTCTGTCAATTTGGTCAAATTTTGCAAAATGTACCTTTAGTATATTTGGTTGTCTTTCTTAGAATATACATGACGATTTACTTTGAGTCGTTTCAAGTAAACCACACCAAGTCCCTCCTCAAGTTTTTTTAGGCCGATTGCGTCCCTTGACCCATTTTCCGTTAGTCAACGCGCCGTTATATCTCATCAAATCCCGTTATTACTATTAAATGACTATTTTGCCCATATATAAATAACCCCAAACATATCAGATTTCATTTTATTCAATCTCTCCAACCAAAACACACACTAAAAGACCTTCACTGTTACAGCGACGCAATCACCATCACCGTCAACAAGCTCACCACCATATCAATGGCCATCACCATTCAACATCCGTCAGATTTGTCACAGTCACCATCGACAACAACCAACAGGTTCTTGAAGATGAATTTGTTTTTGTTTTTGATATTTAATTTCTTGAAGGATTTAAGATTTGGGTTTTTCATTTTGTGTTTAAACAATTCATTCTTGAAGTCAAATTAGTTAGTAGTATTGTACTTGTTTGCCAGCTTTATCCCTTAAAATAAAAGCTACATTCGAATTATCCCTTAAAATTATTTTGGGTCAGGTTTGCCAGCTTTATGTAGACGTTATTAGTTGTGTAGAAGAGAAAGAGAGAAATGTTACCACTGACCATGCTATTTGTACATTTTCTCAAATGCATCTTTAGACAAGGTGGAACCATTTATATATCTATTCAGGATGTCCCTTCTTTTGGCCTAGATTTCGGCCTCTAAGTGGGTTGGGGCCTGTTCAGGCATGCATACTGGCATATGCATAGGTTTCAGTTTCATGCGACAATTGTAACCAAAGTTTTCTCATCAAATCTTAACCAGGTTCACGATAGCAGTGCCAGTGAGTTGCAGCTGCTTTCTGATGTGTGGGAATTCCAGGAAAATGAGCTTATGCAGGCTGAGGCTAAGTTGAGATCAATACGCGCAAAACTAGCAGTGTTTGAAGGAAAGATAGCACTATCATTAAACTCAAGGACATGCCATTCCAATAGTCCATCGTGTGATTAAGGTATTTAGTGCTATCTCTTGTGTTTCTTTTATCAGTTGTATCCAATTTTTATCATCAAAAGCGGATGATTATGGTTGTTGATGGAAAGATATGGGGTGGATTATGATTAAATTAGAGTAAATCATACTTTTGTTCAACTTATATGTTCTGGTTGTAACACAGTGACAAGGAAATTAATAACCGTGTTGAAAACTTGTCTTTGTGTAATGAGTTATTTTAGTATTATCGTGTTGAAAACTTTGTCATCATAAGAGCTACACATAGATAAAGTCTTGAGGTGTGGCCATGTGGGATACTAATAGCTTTTCCACTAGTTCTAAGTTAATTTAGAGGTTATTGGGTCATCTCGTATATCGCTTCATTTAGATTAGTTAGACTATTATTGTAATAATCTAATTTTATAGCCAAATCTATAAAATTTCAAATAAGCTTGATAAAGACAAGTACAGAACTGCAGATGGTTGACCCAACCCAACCTGTTTTGATGCCCTACAAACTAATGGCCATATTGATTCTTAAACCATTGTCTTTTGGTTGTAAAAATATCCTTTTGTGCAAAATGAAAAGAATGTCTACAGTTTGCAAGGATAAGCAATGAACGACGAAAAAAGGGCCACTGAATATGCTCTTTTTTCACATTCACCTCTGCGTAATTTGTCAAAAATAGCTCAATATAGGTAGAACCATGGTTAAATTGCAAAAAAGTGTCAAACATGATGGCTCAAAAAGTCGAGTATTCTTGTCTGAAATCGATGTTTTGTCTTAAAACAAACATGCTGAAATTTCCAATTAGTCAAACCAAAATAAACCAGCAGGCAACTACCTGAATTCCATTAAATGCCCATTAGGGATAAACTTAAAGCAACTGAGGCCGATCCAAGTTATCCTCTCCTATATGATAAATTTCCTATCTATCTTCTTGGTGCCTACTTAGATTGTTTTCACTCCATTCTTAGCACAAGCAGTGGTATATCTAGATATCTAAACAGGGCATGCAATTTTATTTTTCTCAAAAATGCATTTAGTGATAAACTCTTAAAAAAAATAATTACATTACGGGTGATGCTTTTGGTATGTCCGCCATTGAGTTCAAGGTGGAGCCGTGGAGTAGAAGCTAATGCAAGAATGATGTTTTGTTGATGAATAAACAATAGGAAAAAAAAAATCAGTTACTTTGTATAGATCATAGCAATGATTTTGGTAGATTTACTTAGTGAAGCGGTTCATATTGTTGACTCCCGTGATTTAATGCTCTCAACTGATCTACAGAAATGGAAGATAACTATAAGAAGATTCTAGAGCTTCTCAAAGAAGAAGATGCAGATGAAAAAAACAAACTTGTTGGGTTGATTGAAGATTTCCACAAACATCATCAATCCATCTATGAACGCTATGATCATATCACAGGTGAGCTAAGGGCAAAAGTTCATTCTAAGAAAGATAAAGACGACTCCTCCTCTTCATCCAGCTCAGATTCAGATTCAGACGGTAAATTTACGAAGAAAGGCAGTAAAAATGGGAAACTGAAAGCAATTGAAATTCTTAAGGATCAACTTCAAGCTACAAGCACAGAAATTGACGAGTTGAGAGGAAAGTTAGCCATTACAAAGGAAGAAAAGGATGCACTGAGTTCAGAATGTCAGGCTGCTTTGAACAAAGAACAAGAAACCTCGAAGATGCTCGAAGAGTCGAAACTTGAAGCTGAAAGATTGAATGGAGAAAACGAATGAGTAGTTCATTAGGTAGTCGGGTGATGGCTACCTTTTAGTAAATTTCTACATTATTCTAAGATGTAGATTGCAAGTACAAACAAGTAGTCTGTTGGTATACTTGATACAATTCTGTTTCACTCAAATATATTTTGTCGGTTTGTATGTACTTAGCCTCCTATTTGGATCAAATAGTATTACATTACATTAATGGAATTAGTATTTTGATTTTCAATGTACATTATTAGTTTTTGCTCCTTCTCATTTTTACCACCAAGTTGTTGCTTTTAATTGAATTTGATTGATATGAATTTCAAATACCTTTCTCATTTCTATGGATCATCCCAAATATTTCGTGGGTTTTGATATTGTGTGTGGGTATGAAGATGAAGAATGAAGATCGGTATTTGATTGAGTTTATGCTTTTTAGTGGAGTGGATGAATGAGATTTGAGAATGGTAATGGTGTTAATTTTAGAGAGAGAAGCAGAAATTTAGAGAGAGAAGCAGAAAAATGAGATAAAGAGAGGGTGGTGGACTAGTGGTAATGATGATATAACTTTTTGATAAAATACATCGTTCGTCCCTAAGGTTGTACCACTATAATAATTAACCAAAATGATGAAATGACCATTTTGCCCTCATGTGCAAGGCACATGGGGGAAAATAACAGACGTTGACTAACGGAAAATGGGTCAAAGGACGCAATCGGCCTCAAAAAACTTGAGGAGGGACGCACGGAGACGTTTTTCAAAAGTTAAGGTGCATGGCGATGTTTCGGGGAAAGTTTAGGGACCAACGGTGTATTTTTGTCTTCTAAAAATCTTGATCATTCATTAATACATTTTTATTGTCCGCTTGATCTCAATGTTGAATAAATTTTTATCACTGTTTCAACATAACCGTGACACTCTATTTGCGTAAAATAGTGACGATGAATAAAAATTTGATAATGGTTTTAATTTCTCAACAGGTTTAGATCGTATATAAACAAACATAAAATATATTTTATATGACAAAGAAACTTAATAAGGCTAGGAATTGTAATTGGATAAATGGCGGTGCACCATTATACATATGTGGCAAAATTGAGTAATTCTGTTGGTCAACAAAAGTCAAAAAATGAAACTTAGTTGGTTAAACTCTTTAATCTTTATCTAATTTTCAAAATGTAAAGAACATATTTGTCGATTAAAAAAAAAAAAAAAAAAAACCTTAAAAATGAGGGGTAATTAATAAAATTTTATTTGTTAATTTTGAAATAAATTATATGGACTTATTATCAATTTTAGGTTTCAAAAACTTTATAAATTTAGTAAATACCCCATAGACTTTATATTCTATATACTTTATATTTTATAAAATATACAACAATATGTTTTTGTTGTTTATAAATACTATTATCACTATATGTTAACCTAATTGAAATATTGAATACATGAAATTATAAATATACAAATGAATCATGTTATTTCTCTTTATGAGAATAAATAATAATATATGCAAAATTTTATTTTTTTTAACTATCTGCATCTAATAATGGCTCATGTTATTTATTTATTTATTATTTTTTATAATTTTAACCAGCGTGTACACGGGTCTAGAAATTAAATACGACTAAAATTATTATTATTAACTGAAATATAAATATCAAAACGAAGGCATGACCTCACGGGTTAGTGTAAAATGAAAATAATAAACGAGATTGTACATACAGCAACAACACTTATTTTTAAGAGTCATTATGTGCCAGTAAATGCGCATAATGTCTAGAACATTATATCAATAGTTAAATTTAAACAAGATTAACCTAGACATCATTTCAATTAGACAAAGTCAAAATTTTATATAATAAAAATCTATACAAGTTATTAATCAATTAATACATGATGGAAGAAATATGTCAAATCATGTGTGTGCACGCTATTAAAACTATATTCTATATAAGTATAATTTTTTTTTTATAATTTTATAAAAAAAAAAAATCGAATATAATACAAAATCATAAATTTATGAATTATTACAATATTTAACTTCAAAACAAAGTTATCATGAAACGCCCAATTTCTTTTAATATCACATACTGCCTATATGCCATAGATCCTTGTTCGTCGTATAGTGATTTACCCTATACGTCGTTATACGACGTATAGGCCTTATGATGCACCAAAGTTTATTTTTCGAAGACCATACTTTCTTCGCTTTCAGTTTCTCCACATTCGTATATACATAAAAATATATATATATATATATATATATATATATATATATATATATATATATATATATATATATATATATATATATATATATATATATATATATATATATATATACATAACATTAATGTAGACCGTCGTCACCACGTGCGGTAATCGTCTAATCTTAAAAAAAGCACAAATAAAAAACTAGTGTGAGAAACATAATTTTTGTAGTCCCAAGTAGGGCTGAGCATGGAAGGTTAAAAACTGAATAGGATCGACAAAACCGATCGAATTGACAAAAACTGAGCCGAGCCAACCTGACAGCCCGTCGATTCGGTTTTGGTTTAGGTTTTTCCCGATTTTTGGTTTCAGGTCAGTTCGATTCGGTTCGACCCAAAACCGAAAAAAAACACATATAAACACACTTAAACCGAACCGAACCGAACCGACGGACCTCGCACAAAACCGAACTGAACCGACCATATCCGGTTCGGTTTTGGTTTAGTTTTTTCACGATTTTGGGTTCGGATCAAGTCGGGTTTAAACAGATGCTCACCCCAAGTTTCCAAGTAACTTTTTCATTCCTCGACATCCAAACATAACAAAAAATTTTTAATCCAAATTAATTTTGAAAAGATTCGGACACAGACAGGCGCCATAAAAAAAGAAATGCATTTCAACAAAAACAAAACCCGCCAAACAAACATTTTCAAAACCCCAAAAAACTTACAAAACACAAATCCATCATATAATCTCATTTATCAAGCCCTAATCACTTTCAATTGACAATACCAATCATCAGTTAATCAATTAAGCATAATGGGTGATTTTGAAGCACCTTCATTCTCATTAGGTTTCGACTTCGACTTCGATGATACACCCCAACCCCCCAAATGAAGAAACCATACAACAAAACACATCCAATCGGGTTTCATCAGTAGCTAACGAGAATAGTGTTGATTCTGATGATGGATATAGTGATGATGAGTTTGAGATTGAGACGCTTACTGTTGCTGATACAGATCTGTCAATAAAAATCGGGTTTCGGCCGACCGTCCGGACCTTTTTTGTACTTTCTCATTCCTTCAATAAAAATCCTTACCCACAGATCTGTCATCTCCCAACTGCCGCCGCTCGCTGCCGTCGTTCGCTACCGCCACCGCTATTCTGCTCAGATCTGTTGTGGTCCGTCATCGATGGCTTGATGCTGCCTTGGGTTTCGACTTTAGATCTGTTAGGTTTAGGTCTGGCTCCTTTAAGGATGCTTTGTTTTATCTTCTTTGTATGTTTTATGTACTTTATGTACTTTTGTCAAGCTACACCTTCATATGGTTGTGTCTATCAAAAGCTCACTCTGGTGATTCCCCTTACCCTTGTATAGTGTTGCTGTAGTGTGTCACAACTATTATGGTGTATGTCTTGTTTTGACTTAACTTGTTACCTTGTGTATTTTGTTTGGCAAGTCGGTTTCGATTTTGCCCATTATGTTCGATGTAACTTGTTGTGTTCAAATTACCTCTATTTGTGAGGAGTGAAATGAAATTTATGTTCAAAAAAAAAAAAAAAAAAAAAGTGAGAAATGAAGAAAAGGAAAGAGTTGAAGGACCTCTTATGTCATTATCCAAACTCATCATTATCATGGTGCTCGGGTTAAACCAAACCCGACCCGTATTTGATTCCCAAAAACCTTGAACTATCTTCCCATAAAAACAGCAGCTAATTTGTTCATTCCCTTTGAAATAAATTGCTTATTAAAAAAAAAAAAGAATGACAACACAAGACTTGCATGATTTTTCAATGACGATGATGAGAATAAGGCCGAGGTTGAAGCGGTTAAGGCGCGGGTGTAGTTCGGGTTCGGGTAAGAGTAGAGTGGATTTGGGTTCGGTTGTTGTGGATGATGATGATGACGACATTGAGGATTTTTAATACTATTATTCATTCGGTTTCCTGTTTAATTACTAAATCCTAATGGATTGATTATTTAATTGCAACACTACCACAAGGAAAATGTGTTTTGTTTGTTTCGGGTAGAAAGCGGGTCAGAATTATGACCCGGTACAAATGTGGATACTTTGTTTTAGTTTTTGGTTTTTCACCTATGATGTCATACTTCCAATTTCATTAATAGATGGATTTATTGAACTTTGATGTCATACTTCCGATTAAGGTAAGAGTAGAGTGGATTTGGGTTTGGGTTAAGGCGCGGCCGTAGTTCGGGTTTGGGTAAGAGTAGAGTGGATTTGGGTTCGGTGGTTGTTGATGATGATGATGAATTGATGATGATGATATTGTGGATTTTTCGTCACCGGAGGATAATAATGTTAAAGGTAATATATTTTCAATTCATTTTGGTGATTGATTTGGTAAAGTGTTAGTTTCATTGAATTTGGATTATTGCGGACATTTGATATAGGTTTTAGGATTTAGGATTGCTTATCCAAACATGGTTATTTCATTTACTCAATTAAACAAGCTGTTTTAAGCGATGAGCAATTTATCAGTTTCAATAAGCAAATCAACATTTCCTCCTTCAATTGTGCTAGTGTTTGGTAAAATAATCAGAAAATTAGATTATTAGTTTGATTAAGCAACTTTGAAACTCACTAGTTAGCTCTTACATAATCATACATCACAATCATTTAGACTCTGTCCAAGCACTAAAAAAGCTGATTATATTATGTTTCTAAGCAACCCCAAACACCCTCTAACCACGAAGCAAACTTATCACATAGACCATTACCGGCGTAGGTAACAGGATTTTCATCAAAAACCTATGATCCCAAATTTGCCAAACGATCTGCTAGGATTTTAATCAGCTGGAAGTACTGGTTATAGACAAGTCGACACCGTCAAAGTTTAGCAACTTGTTATCAAGCTGAATAGTTCCGTTGTGCTTATTTTCGTGAAAGATCTTTTTCAGATGCTCCCACAAGTCTTTAGCTTTCATCATCTTACACATTTCTAGACCCCCAAACCGAAACTTCCCCACCCTCTTCCCAGTTCATCTCCACCTGAACCTGTGTCTCCTGTCACCTCCTCAGCCCACTCTTCCAATTCTGATTCGGTCCGTTCCAGCGGCCTATCTACAGATGGCCCTTGCTTGGCCCAAACACCTTCTGCACCTGATGTCCAGACACCTACTTTATCTGCGGCACATACTGACACTCTTTTCTTCCGTGGCTCCAGCACCTACTGCTACGAGAACTCGTGTTTTCCCTCCCCCACATCACCCCATGACATCTCTTTGTCACATGTTTCACTATTCACATCACCAGTACCTTTCCCATTCCTCGTTCTTATACTCTTGCTTTACAAGATCCTAGCTGGTATAGTGCAATGTCTAATAGTTTTTTTATTTGGTGAAAAGATGAAATATATACGGAGTATTAACTTCCCAAACCAATATTTACAACAGAAATTAATCTTTCTGGGCCATGACAAACCAAGGCTACCAGGAAGACTAAAAGTGGGATACAAGCAAAATCACAATGCTAATTCAACATTAAGCATACATCCTGTTCAAACTAATCAAACATACATTCACCTTGACTACATTTCCTTCCCACTATGACCAATCAAAATCACTGTTATAGTTACATCCTCATAACAACTAGACGGATCGTCAGTGAAAGGATTCATCCCTCCATTCAAAACCATCCATCCTCCCTAGGGTGCTGCACTTAAACATGACTACATTTCCACAGCTACATAAGCAATTCTATACCTTTTAAGAGTCAAGATAAATAATACTAATGAAACTATGGCATCATCAAATGCAAGACAACACCTATCCTCCAAAGAATATCCCAAATAGAGTAGACTACATTTCCTTCAATAGACTCCCAAACTGCTTCAATTTTGCTTCTCTTCACATCAAAAGCAGAGGTCAAGTTCTATTAAGCATCTAGGCTACTCACTCCCCTGGATCCACTAGAAACCTTCTTTATGAGTTTTGACTACTCAACCACAAGAAACAAAGCAGATTACCAAGACTAGTTGCCACATCAACCACCTCTAGACTAGAAATCTGATGTTTCAAGAGCATTTCATCAAAATCAAGTTACAAGGTCATCAAAACATTCCATTTTTAGCAGTATGAATGCAACTGCTAGCTACCTTTTCCTCTTAAAACTCATCAGGCAGCAATTACACTGAAGACCTGATTACAACAACAGCTTATTCACCATATATGGATCAATTTTATGAGATCTATAAAGCTAGGACCAAGTAGTTTCATCTTTCACAACTCACTATTCCTAGCTGCTTATAGATCTTAAAACTAGTTCAATCTTGTTGACTGGGTAGTCGGGCATTCATTCAAATCTTTTATTAAACTGTCACTGTCAATTGGATTCATAGATACTTGCCATCTTTTACTCACTTCATCAATTTTTGCAGACTTCTTTACTTTCAGGGAGGCCAATTTTAGCCTGATATTGTTGACAATGACAGTCAAAAGCACTTTGTAGTCCCTTTTTTCATTAGCAAACAGTCTTTTATTTCTTTCATTCCAAAAATAGTAGACACATGCTGCAAGCACTATTCTTCTCAGGATACTCATAATGGATTTATTGCAAAGCTTACTTATTAGTCCATTGAGTATTTCATTCCAATTATTTGACAATTCTTCTTGTTGACATTTCTTCTTCAATTCCCTCCATATTTTGTTTGAAAATGGCCATTCAAAGTATAAGTGTGTAACTGAATCAGGACACGTCTCACATAAAGGGCATGAAACTTGTTTTCCAGGGTACCATTTAACAAGCCTGTCCTGTGTTGCTAATCTTCCCAAGATAGCCAACCACATAATAAAGGAGTGTTTGGGATTACAATGTGAGAACCATACCACATCACACCATAGGACTTTATCTCCATTATGTCTCCAGTCTTTCCAAGATCTATTAACAGTGTACTTCACACAATTTCCATCTTTAGTAATCCATACTGTTTTATCTTCATACTCATTCAAGGTAGGGACAGATAGTGCTTGGAGGATTGGATAGCTAGATTTCCTTTCAGCAGGCCACAACCAATTTTCATTGTCAATCATATCACATACCTTTTCGTTGCCATCCATATTTACTTGCAATATTGCTTCATTTGGGATAATGTCACTTGGTATTCCTTCATCCCACCACTTGTCATGCCAGAAAAATACACTTTTTCCATTTCCAACTTTACACATAACATGCTTTCTCATCTTATCTCTTAATGCCAAAATCTGTTTCCATCCACAACAGTTGATAACTTAGTTGATCTAATAATGATGTAGCAAGTCTGTCTTATTTTGGGAATTGGTGCCTTTGGAAAACACTATTATTTTACACCGTTACTGTTGTCTTAACATAAACAAAAAAAATGGAAACATTACAATTAAATTCTGATAGTTAAAATATCAAAATGGGATAATGCTTATCAACATATGAGATATTCTGTAATCCATTGTCCCAGTTTGTAACACATACTGTTTCAGATTGATTTTTTTTTTTTTTTTTTTTTTTTTTTTTTTTTTTTTTTTTTTGTAATATGCCGCAATTTTTGGCCCAAAAAATGTCGCAAACATGTTGGGATCACCACACTGTCCACTTTGCATAAAAGAAATGACATCTGTGTTTTTTTATGACTTATGAAATGTACTCATTTTTTCAATGAGAAGTTTCTTCTTCTGCGGCTATCTTTGACTTGTGCTTTTACCTTCTGTACCGATTTTAAATAATAATGCTTCATGTTTTTTGTGTTTTCCGTATGTAGGTGCGAACGTGAGTTATATTTTATCACGTGTATAGTTTATCATTCCCTTAATTACTGGTTACTATTATTGAACTGCAGATGAGAATCTTTTGACACAACACCATTAAGTTTGTAAAATTCCAAATTCGCGCTTAACGGAGTTGGTGTTTTGACCAAAGAATCACGAAAAAGAAAGCAAAATGTCTCAAATGCCACAGGCGCTCCAGAATCAGTAATCACAAGCTGCTGCAAACAATCGTTTCCAAAGTTGACTGTGAGTCCTCTTAGAAAGTTTCAGCTGATTGATTCCGACTCTGATTCTGATATACCTTCAATCAGTAAAGTTGCTACTAAGAAGACCTGTGATAAATCAGAACCTTATTCGAATAGGGGGAAATGTGTCAATGAGCCGAGGAAATTAAGTGAATCACTCGATACTTCAACCAGCACTACTACAAAAAAGGACATAGAGCCCATTTTTTGTGAAAACCGGGCTCTTAAGGAATTTCGGGTTGTGGAAAAGGGTATAGAGCCGTGTTTTTTCTGATAGAACCGGGCTCTATGCAAAAAAATATTTAGAGCCGTGTTTTTTGCTTACAAACCGGGCTCTATTCTTTGTATAGAGCCATGTTCTCTTTAATAAAACCGGGCATTATGATTAAAACTATTAGAGCCCTTTTTTTTCCACGAAACCGGGCTCTATTAGAGTGCCCACCAACAAAAACATAAAACCAAAAGTAGGTGGTTCTCAAAATTTAACCAAAAATCTTAAAACCAAAAGGGCGCGTTATTTCCCCCTCCCCAAATTTCAGTACACACAAACCCCTAATCTCTTTTCCCCCTTCACTTTTCACCACCACCACCATCACCGTCGCACACCATTGGCGTCACAGGCCATCTTCGTCACAGATCCAAGCCAGCAACATACTAATTCGAATTAGGAGGTACTAATTTGCTACAATTGATATCGTTCTTCAATTAATCTTTATAATTGAAGAATTTGATAAAGAACAACTTATATTGCTTCTGTATTTTTCTGCCGTTCATATGTTCATCCCAAAGGGATATTTATAATATCCATATATCTTGCTCAGCAAGATTTTTACATTCTAGAATAACCTAATTAAATAAGGCAACTTAATAATACGGTAACTAAATAATATAAGAATCAAGCCTCCAATACCCCCCCTCAAGTGGGTACGTGAAGATTATGAACTCCCAACTTGCAAAGTAGATAATCAAATTGTGCTTTCCCAAGAGCTTTAGTGAAAAAATCTGCACGTTGTTCTTTGGTTGAGACATACTGAGCAGTGATGTTTCCACTCACAAGTTCATCACGAATGTAGTGGCAGTCCACCTCGATGTGCTTTGTTCGTTCATGAAACACTGGATTTTGAGAAATATGTAATGCCGCTTGACTATCACAATGGAGTGACATTGGTTTCGGATGATGAATACCAAGACTCAGCAAAACACTTTTTAACCATTCCAGTTCACATGTTGTCAAAGCCATGGATCGATATTCTGCCTCAGCCGATGACCGTGACACAATATGTTGTTTCTTGGTCTTCCATGAAATCGGAGAATCCCCAAGGTACACCACCCAACTGGTGAGTGATCGCCTCGTCAAAGGACAACCGGCCCAATCTGCGTCACACCACCCATGCAGTTGCAAGTCACTCATACTTTTCAAAAGGATTCCTTGACCTGGACTCCCTTTTAAGAATCGAACAACCCTTAAAGCGGCCTCCCAATGTTCAACTTGAGGATTTTGCATAAATTGTGACAAGATATGCACACTGTAAACAAGATCTGGTCTTGTAAAGCATAAATAAATGAGACGTCCTACCAATCTTCGGTATTGTTCAGGATCCTTGAACAATCGCCCTTTAGCCAATCCTAGCCTATGGTTCTGCTCTATTGGAATCTTTGCGGGTTTAGCTCCGAGAAGGCCAACTTCAGAAATAATATCAAGCGCATATTTTCGTTGACATAGAAATATGCCATCTTGTGCACGAGCCACTTCAACGCCCAAAAAATACTTTAGAGTACCCAAGTCCTTCATATGGAAACAATTACTCAGATAATCTTTGAATTGCACTATTGATGAATGATCATTCCCAGATATAACTAAATCATCAACATACACGAGGACATTAAGTTGCATCTTGTTTCGTTTCAAAGTGAAGAGAGAGTAATCAGAGTGAGATTGAACAAAACCATACTTTATTAAAGCCGAGGACAGCTTTGAAAACCAACAACGTGGTGCTTGACGGAGCCCATATAATGATTTCTTAAGCCTACATGCTTGTCCAGGATGATTTGCACTCAACCCAGGTGGCAACTTCATAAACACTTCTTCATTAAGATCTCCATGTAAGAACGCATTATGAACGTCCATTTGATGAAGTTCCCATTCCTTAGCGGCTGCAACGGCTAGAAAAACCCTTACGGTGACCATTTTCGCTACCGGTGCAAAAGTTTCGTTATAATCAATACCAGCAATTTGATGATTACCAAGAATGACAAGTCGTGCTTTAAACCGTTCAACAGTTCCGTCAGATTTGCGTTTAATTTTATACACCCATTTGCACCCCAATGCTTTCTTATCTTTTGGAAGATCTTCAATTGTCCAGGTCCCATTTCTTTCTAAAGCTTGGAGTTCATTATCCATGGCATCACACCAACGCTTATCTTTAACTGCTTGAGAATATGTCATGGGTTCTCTATCTGCATCAATTGCCTCAAGAAAGGTCCGATGACACAGAGAAAATTTATCACAATTTACATAATGAGCTATAGGATACGGAGTACCTGAAGACAATGATTGAGCTGGCAATGGAGATGGGAATGGACTCACTTTTCGGATAGTATGTGTGATAAAGTCACGAAGACGTACCGATGCTTCCTTCTTACGACACCCTCGCCCTAATTCCTCCTCATGGGATGACTCACTAGTCTCTTTAACAGGTGATAACTGACTAGTCTCTTTAACAGGTGATTGAGGCACAAAGTTACTACCCTCACTAGTTTTCGTTGGGTTACCCCCCCTGTCTTGTGAAGTGGTTTCACTAGATATCTCATCATCGTGAACATCAACAAGAGTATCATTAACATTTGGTATGATAGGAGTAGTATCATATGGAAATATATGCTCCAAGAAATCAACGTCACGTGAGACAAAGAATTCTTGTTTCTCTAAATCAAACAACCTCCATCCTTTTTGTCCATACGGGTACCCAACAAATACACATTTCCGACTACGACTTGCAAACTTGTCTCCAGTTTTAATATGTGCAAAACATAAACAACCAAAGGTGCGCACATGTGCATAAGAGGGCGGTGCATTATGCAAAATCTCATAAGGAGTTTTTCCATTTAAAACTGAAGAAGGAGTTCGATTAATTAGATACGCAGCGGTTAAAACACATTCACCCCAGAAATTTATAGGTAAGGAACTTTGGAATCTTAAAGCTCGAGCTACATTTAAAATGTGTCTATGTTTTCGCTCTACGCGACCATTTTGCTGAGGTGTACCGACACATGAAGTTTGGAATATTATTCCATGATCAAGAAAAAATTGTTTCATGCAAACAAATTCGGTTCCATTATCACTCCGGATAATTTTTACTTGCTTATTGAATTGTTTTTCAACCATTGCAAGAAACATCTTTAAGGTATGCGAAACATCTGATTTGCTGACTAGCAAGTATACCCAAACCGAACGAGAAAAATCATCAACAATAGTTAGAAAATAAGGTGCACGACAAGATGAGACAGTTCTATATGGTCCCCACAAATCACAATGAACAAGTTCAAAAATAGAATTCACTTTATTTTCACTAACTGGAAATTTTTCTCGACATTGTTTCGCACGATGACACACCTCACAATTTTGACTAATCACTCTATCCTTTCTACTTGGACTAACTACAGGAAGAAAATTAATAACTTCTAGTGATGGATGACCTAACCGTTTATGCCAAAGATCAAGAGATATTTTTGCGGTTGTATTCAAAGCTTGAGTTGAAGGTTTCTCCAGAAAATAAAATAGTCCTCCATCCCATCTTTTACCCACACCAATCACCGTCCTCGAACTGCGGTCCTGTATAACACATGCGTTAGGTGCAAATTGAAAAATACAATCTTGTTCATCTAATAACTGTGGAACAGAAATTAAATTGCATTTTAATCCGGGGACATATAAGACATTCTTTAATTTGAATCCATTGCTGAAAAGAATACTTCCTTCCTTGTTAGCCATAGCCATACGACCATCAGGTAACTCAACGGGCCATTCAACTATTTCTTTTATGTCAGTGAGTTTTTCTATCAAACCTGTCATATGATGCGATGCCCCAGAATCAATAATCCAAGATAACTTACCATTCATATTTTCCGAACCTGATCCATTTAGCATTTGCAAAAGTGTTTCCCACTGTTTTGGGTTCAAACCAGGAAGAGGTATGGAATCTGCATCTTTCTTTCCATTGTTTGCAGAAGTAGATTGCACGGTATTGGCTCGAGTCGTACTTCGACCGCCTCTACCTCTCCCACGTCCAGATGACACCCCTCTTCCCGCACCATTCCTTTTTGCATCAACGCGCGGTCTATCTCCCCACCATTCTGGATACCCATGAATTTCAAAGCAATTTTCTGCACTATGTCCAGTTTTCATGCATTCGGTACAGGTTATTGATTTATTCTTAACTTCGGCTCGATTTTGGGTTGCAAGTGCCATGAGTTCTGGTCGTTCATCTTTTTCACGTATCACCGTCTTGACTCTTTCTTCTTGAATGAGTATCGAATACACTTTGTTCAAATTCGGCAGCGGATCTTGTGCAAGAATATTTGATCTTGCGGTTCCGTACACACTCTCATCGAGGCCCATGAGAAACGTGTGAACTTTTTCATCTTCTTGTTGCTTTGCTAAAACAGGTCCAAGATTGCAGATGCACTTACCGCACGTACAAGTTTTTACTTGATCAAAATTTCCTAACTCGTCCCAAATTTGTTTGAGACGTCCATAGTAGTTTACTATGGTCATCCCCTTTTGTCGACATCCCGCGAGATCTGATTTTAGTTGTTGAATCCGAGGTCCATTAGTAATAGAAAACCGATCTTTTATGTCGTCCCACAGATCTTTTGCTATCTCTACATGAGAGATAGTAGAACGTAATGACGGTTCGATGGTGTTTCTGATCCAAGACACCAACAATGAATTGATTGTCCACCAGTCTTCAATATCTTTATCCTTTTCTCCTGGTCTTTTAATGGTTCCATCAATGAACCCGAATTTTTTCCGGGCTCTTATCGCTGTTCTAAATGAGCGAGACCACTCATCATAATTGTCTCCTTTTAGTTGGACCTGAGTGACCACTAGTCCTGGATTATCCAACGTAGTGATATCATATGGTGATATCGACTTTCGTTGTTGAGAAGTACTTGCATCATCGCTACCCTCTTTGATCGGTTCATCACCAGCCATTGTTCTTAGATTTAGGTATTAAACTCACGGCTCTGATACCATGAAGAATTTGATAAAGAACAACTTATATTGCTTCTGTATTTTTCTGCCGTTCATATGTTCATCCCAAAGGGATATTTATAATATCCATATATCTTGCTCAGCAAGATTTTTACATTCTAGAATAACCTAATTAAATAAGGCAACTCAATAATACGGTAACTAAATAATATAAGAATCAAGCCTCCAATAATAATATCTCATTAATGTTATTAAATTTGTTTCTCGAATTACTTATGTCTGTTTATACGTTTTTCATATTGTTAGTTAATAAGGTCTTGTTTTTGAGTGATTGTTGAAATTTATTGTTTTTTTTTAAGTTATGTACGGGAATTAAATAATTTGACACCAGAACAAATCTTTAGTTTCATATTAAAACAATATAATTTTCTGTGATAAATGGGGTCTTCGGGAAGACTTTTTTGTTGTCACAAAATGGGCATTTGAACCTGATATTTGCTGTCCAACATAGGTGTTTCAGGACTTGGTTTTGCTGTCATAAATGGTGTGCTTTGTCGTGCTATTTTCTGTGATAAAATGTTACTTTGAGGTTTTGGGGATAATTTTCGATCTAATTACAAAGAGGCTATCCATATTTTGTGGTTGTGTTTAGTTTGTCATTTGTTTTTGGAATTCAACAGGCTTTTATATTTAAAACTGGCATATGTTTTGAGTCATCTCATTCTTCCATTGATATTCTGTTTTAGATTTATACTAAAGCCTTGAAGCTTGTGGGATCCAAGGTAAATACACTACTGCTACATCATGTATATTTTGTTGCATATATGCTTTATTGTGTTCAATAGATGGATAGAATGAATTTGGGTTTGGGGGTTTATATGTCTTCATTGTTGATTTAGACAATTAAAGTGTTTTATTTTTGTGTTTGTCTATGTGTGGACTATGTGGCTGTGAAGTGCCCAAAAATGGACTTATCTTTTATAAATGGTTGATTTGGTCACAAGCTGTTTGGACAATTATCAGCTTTGCAACAGCTTCTATCTCGTGTCTTAGGCTGTGAGGTATCGTTACTATTTCTTTTTTACACTTGAATACTTTAGGGTATGTTTAAAAATTCACTATGCTCTCTTAACAGAACAATGTGGTTCTATGCAGCCACAAGGAGCAGCAGTTCATAACTTTGTGATTCAACTAGCATTTACTATTGTTAGGATTGTTTTTTGTATGGATTTTGTTTCCACGACGGGTCATTTTCCCTTTGTCACATAATGGTAAATGTTTAACGCGGGTCAAGATGGATTTGTTGTAGTTTGAGTTGAACTCCAAACACTTTTCCCTTTTGTTTTTCCTTGAGTTTCATAAATAGTTAACGCAATATTTTATATTGTAATTTTTTCATTTGTATTCATTTAGCTGGTTAACAATAAAGTATAAACCAAAGTGACCCATATTGCACATAAACAGATTGAGAGTGTCCACAATAAGGTCACATGACTTTAATGATGAACTCCATTATTAGACCATTTTTTGGTGTTTTTAAGTCATTCTATGGTCTTTTGGTCCACTACATTCTAATATGAATTTGGAATTTTACTGAATACACGGATTGTTGTAACAGGTGTTTTCAGGACACAAAGAAATGCTGGACAGTGGGTTGTGTGATGTTGTGGTTATTGCAACTCTAAACATGACTCATTATCAAATCTTGATGGATATTATCAACCACCCAAAGACTCATCACGTACTGGTGGAGAAGCCTTTATGCACTACTGTGGAAGACTGCAGAAAGGTTAGTTATTCTCTTAACATAAACCATCTTTCCATTTTCATTAATACATCTACACAGTACAGACATTCGTTCTGCCTTTCTAAAAAAATGATTTACGAAGAAAAAAAAATCAAAAATGAGGCACACAAATGATTAATGAGGCTTAATCAT
>JARVZY010010639.1:0-28078 GCA_030686995.1 Artemisia argyi
TTGAGGACCAAGTCAAGTTTCTCATGAAATCTAACGAAGCTCCTAAACCTTCAAGCCAAGTGAACAAAATCACTTCTTCATGCGAATTATGTAGTGGTCCCCACGACACTCGTGATTGTGAGGAACTCCCCGGAACAGCTTTTGCGGACTACGCATCCACGCGTACCGACGAAGCGGGAGATAAGTGGTACACTTTCAAGCCCGAGCCGAACCCTTACGGTGATTCATACAACCCCTCTTGGAAAAATCACCCAAACCTTAGGTGGAAATAAAATCAACCCAATTCTTCCAATCCGCCTAATCGTTACCAACCAAACAGTCCACCCTCCAACCGTACTTTCAACAACAATCCTTCTAACAATTATGGTAGTACCAACAATCTTGAAGGGTTGATGTCTAAGTTCATGGCATCTCAAGAAGCTCGCATATCTAAGTTTGAAGCCGATTTCAAACAAAACCAAAGCGAGATGACCACTAAAATTGACGCATTTTTGAAAGTTCTCAATGACCGAGGAATGGGAGCACTCCCAAGCGACACGGTCAAGATTCCGAAACTAAACGTTAATTCCATATCTTTAGTTTCGTCACCCACTTCGTGTCCACAATACTACTCGGTTAAATCAACGAGCACGTGTTTCAAACAAAACCAAATCCTTCAAAAGGACCAATCAAGCAAAACATCCGATATAGAACCGGTCAAAAGTATAGTTGAAACACCTCCTACGCAAGACCTTGACGATGAATTCAAAGAACTTCACCTTGAACGCCCCTTCATTGATGTCTTAGCGCGTGCTCCTTACTATAGTGCCCTCCTAGAAAAATATGAGAAGTTTAAGCTAGGTAAAAATGGGACCGCCTTCGTTCAAAACAAGTTGCCTAAAAAGCTTGATGATCCGGGTATATTTGTTTTGCCTTGTAAGATAGGAAGATCCGAAGCTTTCGACACACTAGCCGATTTAGGGTCAAGCCTCAACTTGATTCCCTTATCCTTATTCACCGCTCTTAAGCTAGGAAAGTTAGAGGAAACGAAGGTATTGATAGGACTAGCGGATGGGAGTATTGCCCACCCGGTTGGAATGATTAAGGATGTAGTTGTTCACGTAGGAAAGTTAGCTATATTAGCAGATTTTCACGTCCTAGACATGGTTAGTGACACTACATGCCCATTATTGGTAGGAAGAGGATTTTTAGCAACCGCTAGCGCCATGATAGATTGTAAGGAGTCTAAGATAGCGGTAGGTGAAGGCGATACTTGGTCGGTGTACGATGTAAAGATGCATAGTTATGATTGTGATGATGAACCGACACCGCATTGGGTAGAAATGAATAGGAGACCATCTAGATATGGACCTTGGATAGAAAGGAACTTCATAGGACCTCAATGCCCATTTTATCTAAAGAAAGATTTCGTTGAAAAGACACATTCGGTAGAACAACTCATAGCTAGAGATGAAGAGCTAGACCCCTTTGAGGACCCCTTAGTCTTTAGGAAGATGATTGAGTTCTTAAGCGTAATGCCTATTAACATAGAGATGAATAAGTGGAAAAGAGAGGGAGATAAGTGTAAATGGAGGTGGGACAAGCCACCTAAAGAAGGTGACAGATCATGGCATATGAGGATGACTTTGTATGATCCGGATGGAGAAAAGTTTGAAAGGTCATACCATACTAAGGAAATCGATAGGAAGTTGAAACCTAAGTTTGATCCCAAAGATGTTCTCAATGAGGAACTCACCCGTATCACATAGTAACCCATGACCTTGAGTCTAGCTACAAGACTCGTAAATAAAGAAAAGCGCTTCTTGGGAGGCAACCCATGCTTTGTGTGATTTTATTTTGTTTGTTTGTTATTTGCTTCCATATGCTTGCTTTATTTTTATTGTTGGTAGATCATGTTTCTCAACTAAATAGTGGAAATACTTTACTTTGTTGTTTTGGCCTAGTCTTAACTCCACCTAAAAGTATTTTTGAAAAAGATAAGTGTAAGGGGAAACCCCAAATATGTTTTTAAGAAACAAACCAATCATGATTCTCCACAATATTAAATGAACATGTACATTCGTATTTGTTAGAGTCAAATGCTATTTACTTACGGAGATTACCTGAATAATATTCGTTTCATGCTATTTACTTACGGAGATTACCTGAATAATAGCTTCAAGTTTGAAGACACGGACATTCAATTGGCTAATCACATGATCCTTAAGCCTGATCTCGTTGTTAATACTAGTCTCAGTCCTGTCAACAATTGGCACGTCACTACAACGGATACGACCACGCTTGCGTGCTGCAGCACACTTTTGTAGATACACATCGTAAGGATGTGACGCTCTATTTGGGGGAGCCCTAGGTACGTATTCCATTGAAAATTCCCGAAAATTTATATACCAATCAGATTGTTGATCGGATATAGTAGGTTTGAGATCATAAATAGCCTTCGAGCCCTTGACAGTATAAGCCATTAGTAAGATTTGTAGATATGAAAATATATGACAATACAAGCAAAAAATACCAAATTGAATACCTTTCCGAATAAGAAACCATAATCTGATCGTTTGAAAACGTGGTTCCGGGACCACGCTAATCCCCTTGGTGTCACATCTGGAACCTTATTCCACCATTGTTTGCTGTTTTCAAAAGACTCCAAAATCCATATCTATGCATAACATAACGTTCCATAAAAGTTAGTAAACTAAAGCTACAAACATTCACCTTCATTACATGTATATTGATTCACTAACCTTAAAAGCCCAAACAAAACCAGATAGCGTATACGAGGGAATATAGTCCCTACAACTGTTTACGCCACGTAGGTGAGACCATTTTTGCTTTTGTACTGCATTTAGCATTTGGTCATACAAATGACGCCAGATATGCTCACCCCATGGAAAAGCATTCCACTCTTCCAGATTTTCAACCAACCTCAACAATGTGTCTTCAACATGATCCGTCAACAGACGACCCATAAAAACCACCTCTAACAACAATAGCAGACATACACAAACTGCGTCATCATTAGAAAGCTTACTAAAAAACTCTTCATCCTCAATGACACTTAAAAGATCTAAGTTGGAAACTTTTATAGCTGCCCTGTTTGGAAATACTCTTTTTAGAATTTTAACCTCCCCGGAAGAAAATAACCCAAACGATACAGTTCCAAAACGGAATCCTGTTATAAGTGAGAACTCGGGTCGACCAAAATGTAGACTGTGACCTTCAACAGAGTATACAAGCGGCGTATCATAATGATGATCATCTACATGTGCTTGCTTTTGCAGTATATAATCAATTATACGCGGTTCATGGTCGAAAAACTTGAGATCCAACCATTTTCCAAAGCACGTCATCATAAACATTTTCCTTCTCTGTTTATTCAGTTTTCCTTTAACTAAACAAAAGTATTTCAACTTGCTTCTGATTAGGACATTTGATTCATATTCCTATCGGATAAAAATATAAATGACGTGTTAATAAAAGCTAATAAAACTGGAAAACAAACACCATATATCACATACAATTGATTCAGAGTATTGGACATTCGTAACATAATTACCACACAACTATAATTGATTACAAATAGTCCTATAAGTGATTAGTACACAAGTGTACTTTGAACCATCACTCACTACGTCATTCACATGGCAAGGCTTTTTTATTTGCATAACGACTGCACAAAACAACCACTATGCACAAACGCTGTCATGCGAATGAGTTAGTGAGGGACAATTCAAAGTTCAAGTGTATACCAATATAGTAACGTAAGATTAACAATAGAAAGGATGAAGGAGTGCGGAATGTCTACAGCAATACCCACTATATAATCAATTAATGTTGGTGCGCTTGATACTGGTCACTTTTTTGGCCTACAAACATACCTAAGGTGTTATGTATCATTGTAGTAAAGATTAAATTAACAATAAATAGCGTAAACATTGCATTAACGTACGTACAAGCATGTTACAAAATGGGCTGATAACACAGCCTAACTTGAAAACCTACGCTAATACAACCATACACAAACCAAACTTAAAACTTCAACCTAGAAACAAGGACCAAATGCTTCACAAAAGAGGACCATGAATGACAGAAGATGCACAAGAGAGCACTGCTGCAGAACCATTCACATGTTCTGGTTGCGCATCTTCACCACAAAGGCAATCTTCCTCATTATCTTAATCTGGATCTCATTCATGGCACTCATAAGCATCCTGCACCGGGCAAGATCAGCATCCTGTTGTTGTCTCAGAACCTGGGCACTCTCATATGCAATAACTGATCCTATCAAGCGATTCAGTTCCCCTATGTATTCAGCCCTTTCCTGAACACGGAGAGACAACTCAGATGCCAAGGCGTGCAGGTTACCCACAAGAGCAAAGTCCCTTGCATTTTCACGCTCAAAGAGCGTAATCATCATATCCCTAAGGTAATGGGAGTTGGATGCACGGACCAGCTCAGCTAGCCTGGTCTCTTGAGGTTGGGTTGCAGGTGGGTGCATTGGAACTGGTCATAACACTTGAGGTTGGTCTTGAGGTGGGTGCATTGGAGTTTCTTGTGCCACAGATGTTAGGGATGTTGTTTGAAATGGTTGAAGCTGGTTTTGTTGGGGGTCATTAGCCATTGTGTTGGATTAGATAAAGACTTATTTCTTCTTAGTGAAGTTTTCTACTTTTGTGATATGCAACTTAGACTCTTTGGCACCCTATTTATAGTAAAAAACTAATCATAAACTAATGCTATACACCATTATATTAATGATACTCTACAGTGGGGTCATATCAAAGTTCTTAATAATGACAGGGAACTTAAATGTGCATCACTTTGGTCTTTGAGAGGCTAACAGCCATGTCAAATCACAATTAAATCCATAAATTTCTACTTTTGTGATATGCAACTTACACTCTTTGGCACCCTTATATATAGAAAGAAACTAATCATAAACTACTGCTATACAACCTTCTATAAATCATACTCTACAGTTGGGTCATATCAAAGTTCTTAATAATGACAGGGAACTTAAATGTGCATCAGTTTGGGCTTTGAGAGGGTAAGAGCCATGTCAAATCACAATTTAACTCACCAATATCCATTTGCAATGAATTAAACATATTTTAATTGCTTAAATCAGATGGCTCTACAGTAGCATTCAAACTGGGCTTATTTTCAACTCGGTCACTTCACACACTACCAATAAAACTATAAAATTAAAATGAAACATATTTTCATACAACATATTACATGCCCAATATAAACCACCTTACATATACAAACACATTCACACTCAAGACACACGAGTACAACATAAACATTAACCAAATAACCACAAAAAACAGAGCAACTATTTAAAGTAATTAAAAACCCACATCATGCAACTTACACTTTCACAGCGCGGCAGAGTAATGATCATAAAAAGGACGATACCAATTACTACCCCCATGTCCAATCCAAGTTAATTATATAACTGATAAAAAGGACAATACCATTATGCAACATACGCTTTCACACTTCCAACCATACAACTTGCTAATACACTGTATAAGCCTAAGAACAGCCTAATCCATATACAAAAAATTAACTAACCAAAAGGATAAATGATAGATCATATTAAACCGTAGGCATGCAAACTAGTAACATACAACTATGAAGGTCGTCGATCAATTACCTTGGGAACCCACATCTTTTCATTCATTCTTGTAAATGTTAACGATTATATAAATAACTAATACAAAAAACGATTATGAATTTTGTCGTTTGAGTTGCAAGGTTACAAATGGGAAGCGTATCAAAGAAGAAGATGTACAGTATTAAGTGAGGGGGAGTAGGGGGGACTAGTCCTCAACACACTATATATCATAAATTTTTTATATCTATTTACTAAAAATAAGTATTTTCAAATTTGACTAAAAAATTGTAATTCAAAATTTCAAAATTTTGAATTTTTTTTTTAAATTTTACCACCAAAACATAAATTAATAGTAGAATTTAGTTTTTAATTTAATATTAATGGAAAGATTACTCAACACACTACTTAATATTATATTATTTGTAAAGTACGAAGTGCATAACAAAGTACATATGTCAAATCGATTTTAAAATAGTTAGAATTTATTACTTAATTTAATAATAATTTAGTGAGGGGTACTCAACACTACTTAATATAATTTTATTTAAAAGTACAAAGCGCATAATAGTACAAGTTACAATACATGCATGTCAAATCGAATAAAAGTTCTACAAGTTGCAAAAAATTGTACAATTCGCATAAAAAGTATAATTACTATTACAAATGTCAAATCCAACAAAAGTTCTACAAAAATTGTACAATTCGCATAAAAAGTATAGTTACTATTACAAATGTCAAATCCAACAAAAATTTACAAGTTGCAAAAAAAAATTAATATTTTATTTGCAAAAAATGGTACAAGTTGCATAAAAGGTCAAATCGAAAAATAAATTGTACAATTCGCATAAAAGGTACAAATACTATTGCAAACATCAAATCGAATAAAATTGTATAAGTTGCATAACAAAATAATGTGTAATTTATTTGTTATAAGGGTACAAGTTGCATAAAAAAATAATGTATATTTTATTTGCAAGAAAAAAGGACACTTACACATAGTACTAGTTGTAAGAAAAAGGACACTTACATAAGTGTACTTGGGTCTTACACACACTTACACACATGTAGTTGACTTTGGGGCAAAAATGGCCATATGAACAAGTTTGCATAAACCGCATAAGTCGCATTGGGGCAAAACCCTTTACTCGAGGTCGCATGGGGCTAGGCTTGAAGCATGGGTATTTCCAGGGGGCAAATACACAATTACCCCATAATATTATCCATCAATCATCAAAATCTATATACTCGACGAAGCATACTATGTATATTAAACGCTTAAGCATATAGAAATTCCGAAATAACTTGGACAAGTACCTAACCGATGATATAATTGAAAATCGACTATAAAATTGACTAACTAAACCAATGTACACAACCGTCAACCAGTCCCAAACACTTAACGAATAACGACTATAACCAGATCTATTCCAGCCTAGTTTTCATTGAGGCATTTTATCAAACACTTTGTGTTCATGCTTAAAATGAAAAAAAGTAAACTAGCAATTACATAATAGATGAACACATCAATCACGGTGATAAACACATTATAAAACTTAATCAGCAACATACCAATAAGAAGCTCACCACACTTCCATAACTGAATTTGATAAACACTAATGAGGAAATCAAATCGACTTTGAATTCAAGCAATTATGAAGGAATTAATGATACCTTTTTGATTGAGAAAGATGATTGACTATGTGGCGGTTGGTGGTGGATGTTGTCGTGGTGGTTTACCGGTGGCGCGTGGGTTAGGGTTACGCCATTATCTAGTTCCAAACAACTATCGGTATAACTGAATTTGATAATGGAGTTAGGTAGATAATGCTGATTTAAGTTCACCATAAGTGAGATTTAAGTTGAAAGATTTAAGCGAGACTTTGGGAGATGTGGTGAGAATTGAGATATTGAGATATGACTTGTTTATATGTATTTGAAATAGTGTGACTTGTACATTAGTAAGAAATAAGTAACAACTAACGTGGACTTTTATTTTTCTTATCTAAGTTTTTTTTTTTTTTTTTTTTTTTTAATTATTTTTTACAAGTTATACATATTATTTTTACATTCTTACATATAATGAAAAATAATATTATTTTGAAAGTTTATTTTTTAAATATGGAGTAACATGTTTAGGGGAGGACTACACTAGAAAAAAGGTATAATATTTGCAATTTTGCATATTTTTCTACAAACTTTGTATCCGTATCGTTTAATAGTGTTAAAGAATTTTGGGATAAACATATGAATATGCAATTTTAGTAAGTATATACTTGTAATTGTCTTCTTAATCACTTATAGAATTTAGTCATATTAATAAGTTAAATAGTGACCAAAATTTCGTCACTAATGTTTAATGACGAAATTTCTCGTCACTATTCATGTATTTAGTGACTAACTAGTGACCACTTATAAGTTTCGTCACTGATTTTCTACCGATGACCAAAAATAATGACCAAAAATTATATCGTCACTATTTTCATCTAAATAGTGACCAAAATAAATTCTCGTCACTAAAGCCACTTTTTCTTGTAGTGGCGATGATACAATAATCGATAATGATATGATCCTTTATCACATCCATGTAGTTTCAAAAGAGTTAGCTTTGCAATCCAAAAAGGGCTAGCGGCGCAGCTTGTTGCTCGTTTGCCTTCAACCACTATGTAAATTTATTGTCCGTTTAGTGATTTAGGTATGTTTGACTCTAGTCAGGTTGAGGTTTTGTCTGTTAAGAAAGAAGTTTAACTATCCTTAAGTCCGCCGAATTTCTGTTTATTAAACTTAGGAAGAGTGTTTTTAATAAAAACGATTATTCATACCGTTGGTTAATTAGTGAATTTGAAAAGTTTGAAGTTGATTTGCTGTAGTGGAAAGTGGGACAGGGCGTTGGAGGTTTTGTCTTTTAACAAATTATTTAACTATCCCGACGCCGAATTTCCGTTTATTAAACTTAAGAGTAGTGTTTCTAATGAACGATTATTCATACCTTTGATTAGCGGTTCTAAGAATTTGAAACGCTTGAAGTTGATTTGTTGCAGTGGAAAGTGGGACCGTCATTGGAGATGATAATTGTTTAGCCGAGGTTCATTTGTAACAAGTTAATGTGACTAATGTAGTCGTTATCGAAATGTCGTGATTTAAGTGTTAGAATATAAGAATCATGACCATCATATAAACAGGTAAACACATATGCGGAAGCGTAGGAATATCTATAACATATAAAAGATTAACATAAATTAAATAGGAACGTACCCGATGCACTTCAATTAAATCTTGAACAATTGAAGAACCCTAATTAGGGTTTATGTGAATTAGGGATCTATTGATTAACCCCTTACCGTTTTGTTAATCGATCCAAGATGTAAACAAAAGTATGTTTACACCACGTTCTTGTACACACGTACTATTAACGAATTAAAGTAAATGCTAGTTTAAATATACACAAAACAATATTTTTGTTTTAGAAAACAAACATTCGACAAACATGAAACAATTCACCAACTATTTGTGATACTATTCTTGTCAATCACAAAGTCAAAAAGAAAAGCAAACATTTAATATATATACTATACATGTACTTGATATGCATATGTATGTATAATACGTTTCTGTGATTCATGTTTGACAAAAGGATAAAAGCAAGTAATACGGAGCGAATTAGTTAATGTGTACAAGAGTGTATAAAATAAACCCTTGACTTTGCTTTTATAGGATACAAAACTTAGGGAACAAGTTTAGGGTTCCACCAATTACTAACATTCTTTATTTGTTTTGTGTAATTAATAATTAAATATAACTATTTATATTAAATTATTAAACTTTAATTCTCATACGTAAAGTGTGCAATCCCGTGGTCTCAAGTTCGATTCTAGACATATACGTATTAATATTTATCCACAACTCTAACATTAAGTGCTTTAAGTATTGTTGATGCACGAATGTTGGATTGATTAGTGTTGCTGAGAATTGTAAGGGGTTAAAACAGCATTGTGTTGGTCACTGGAACAGGAGGAGCTGGTTAATGAACTAAAATTTTAAAGTAATATAGAATATTTTTAAACCAAATTACACATTTTCTTTTAAGCATCGACACGTATCATTAGTAAGAATGCTTATGCGTCCAACTTTTATGCATTAGCAGTGTTAAGAGGCTTCTAACTTACTTACCTTGTTACTAAAAATAGTATGCAACTTCAGTATCAAAATAAATATCCTTCTGTCTGAAAAACAAGTTGAAGGACTACATATACAATGTTCATCTACTTTAATAATTCTATGGTTAAGAGTGTGAGAAACAGAACTGAAAAAACATACTGTAGATTTAGCAATTTAGTACTAGGGATCTTGTTGACCCGGTTTTGACCCAGATAATATCCAAGTCCATAAACAGACAATATGAAGCCCAATTTTCTAACAAAATCGGGATGATAGGTAACCAAAGCTACATGTTCAATATCATTAATAACTCTCAGATATGTTCATTAATAGGTCATCTATAATAGAGATAAAAGTCAATATATTGACTCAAAAAGTCAAATGGCTTTGATTTTGATAAGATCAACCCACTATTTTCAATACTTTTGTTTATGCATTTTCTCTAAGATTAGAGTTTGACTTTCTTAAAAAGTCATTTACGTATATGGAATTAACAAATATCCTGCTTAAAGATCAAATCTGTTCAAAAAAGTAGCCCAACTTTTAAATAAGCTTTTCTTCAATATAGTTTGGCTGTAACAAACATCGATACATCCCGACAGATTACCCCTAAACATGAATGCAAGTTTCATGCGGTACCATACAGAAAGAAGTAATGTCCTTTTCTTTAACAACAAAGAAATAGATTTGTTAAAACTAGCTAGGAGATACCAAAACATAAAAACCGAAAACAAAACCTGGCAAATTAACAGCAAAGTGACGAGAAAACAAGGAAAAACATTTACATATATGAAATATCACAAGATCATTATAGCTAGGTAAGCAAAGCCCGACAACCACATCCATGCCTTTAAGACCAAACTGATTTAAACATTCCACAGTAGTGTCGTTTTATTTGATAAGTTCACGTTCGTCTCGTGTTCCCAGCTTCAAACGATATATGTCCCAACATGGATTTTCCCAAATCATTCTCTGATGATAACGCCTTATTCCTGGAACATTTTAAGTAGCTTCTGTTATTGACTTGGATAAAAAAAAAAAAAAAAAAAAAAAAAAAAAAAAAAAAAAAAAAAAAAAAAAAAAACCCAGTGAATTTGATGAAAGTCAATAGTTTGATTCAAAATTCAAATATTTTAATGGTTCAACATTTTGTCCCAATGTAGAAGATATTTATGCAAATCAAAGCTTGTATATGATTTTAAATCACTTAAAAAACTTCACTGAAGATGATTATAACATGATTATCTCCAACATCATGTAAAATCCAATCAGTTTCATAATGAACAGTGTTGTCTTTCCGAAGAAGTCAACTGTGTTATCTGAACTCCAAGAGTTAACTTATCTAACTTCAAAAATTTAAACTGCTTATACAAATAAGTTACTTTGATCAGTACACTTTTGAAGTTAATAGCTATACCTTGATTTAACTGTATACAGCTTGTATGGGAGACTAGAATCAGTAGTCCCGCCTCTTGCACTTTTATTTATAGACCTGTGTGATGACAAACATTGATTAAACCGAGACAAAAACCTATTAAGTTGGAGATTAAGATCCGAGTTCAGTATGGATAGAGCATGATAAAACAAATAGCAAGACCAAAAAAGCATGTTACAATGATAAAATCATTTATAAGATAAAAATAAAATGGCAATTTGAATATTGCTTTTATGGTCATCATTTCAGATTCTTGAAGTCGATGAACAGAAATTAAATATATGTTGGAAAACACGAAGGGCGTAACTTGATTCAACTTACAAATGTTATATTCTCTATTTTGCCCAAACATACAAACTTTACCCAACCCATATTTGTAAAACAGCTATAATTACTAAAAAAGAAGAAAGAACTGGAGCACGGACAACTACAACTAATCTGTCTAGACTGCATTTTGCTAAAAATGATACGTAGTAAGTTATAGTTTGATTGAAGAATATGATTTTCCTGCAAAAATTGTTATATGAGAGGTCATATTTGTCTTCATTATTGGCAGCAGGGTATAGCATGGGATTATGATTTATTTGTATATGTATCGTGAGAACAGGTATGTGACAAGAGTGACGTTTACATGGGTTTTTACGAAAGAGTAACATAATTACGCCTAACTGTGGCTAACACGAAGGTAACACTACCAAAGTAATATGAAGCAGCTAGTAAAAATACTAATGATTTTGAACCTTTAGGTGAATATTTTTCCACCTTTTAACTGCTGTCACATCGAAAAAATAGCAGTGTCCTCTTATTTGATAAAAGAATCCCCTGTTCCAGTATTTAACTTTCTGTCCCAATTTGAATTTTCCAACATTATTCTGTAATTGAACTACTGAACATATTAAATAGCTTCATTAAACATGACAAAACACTACTGGCAACCAATTCAAGTTGGAAAATTTACAGATGACTTTACACAGGGTGAGTTCCGTCTATTCAGATACACTAATTAGCATGTAGGTTAAATTGCAAATCACCTTGTGTGCTGAATTGCTGATTGGTGATTGCTTCATGTTCATAAGAACTCCTAATTGCAGGAAATGGACAACTTGTTAGGATCAAATACAGAAACATCAATCATTGTAAGATCAATTAAAAATACACATTAAAGTAAGACAGGTTAACAAAAAACAGAAAAGTACCTGTTAAAATACTTGTAGTTATTTATGTGTTCTCTGCACTTTGTGCTTGTGTTTGGGATTGCTGTTGATATCTGATTATTATGGTTTGAAACAACAAATAACCAAGAATTCTAGTGTTTGGATAATGCAGGCTACGGATTGTGATTATTTGAAGGCAAATCATATCAGAATCACTAAACACTAGCACACATAAGTAGTCCTTTTAAAATTGCTTATAAAAAAATGTTAATTTGCTTACTAAAACTGTAAGTTACACATTCCCGGTAAAAGAAATTATTTTGAATAAACAGTTTCAAAATGCTTAACTTAAAAGAACTTTCTTCATTCACAAAACCAAATAAACATGTTTTAAGCAACCCCAAACACCCTCAAAACTACATCAAATCATCATCATCATTAACAACAACCTTCCCATCAGCTACTCGAACCATCCTATCCCAGGGAGTTCGCAACCCACGAGAAGATCCAAGATCCCATCTGGAGGGTCATATATATCTAACTTTGACATTACTTTGATAATGCTTGTGGCCAAAGTGCAAATAAATAAACCTTTTATTTAAAACCTTGCGCCAATGTGGAAAACTACATTTTGGGGGTTTTCGAATTGACCAATAAATTGGTTAAAATACAGTAATTAAACGAGATTTAAGTACCAGTTTTAGCTTATAAAAAATGATTTTATCATACAATTTGCCCACTCTTTTAAGATTTCAAAAACGCAGTTGACTTACTGAAGAAGTCAACTCTGCTGCATGAAACCAGTTCCATATTAACAAAGAAGCTAAGTTATTAGGAACAAAACTTAGTGCCATGTCCTGTACGGTATCATCTTCCTCAATTTTACGATAAAGGTACAAACCTTTTAGACTCTACTATCATAACAATATCACTTACGTAGTCAATGGTAGTATGGTTTTAGTTGTAAGCGACGGTTTGTGTTAGCTCAGTTTTACCATGTTAAACTGTTTTCCAAATTTAACATTCCATGAAAACCTCAGTGAAATTTGATGAAAGCCACTCAAAAGTCAAATAGTTTATGCTTGATGATTTCATCCACATGTAGAGCTTATTTATGTGAATCAAAATCTTACATATGATACTACATCACTAATAACACTTTTAAATTTTTTTTTAGCATGATCATCTACAACCTTTTATCATAGTCCCACCATTTTCCTCGAAAACACAGTTTGACTTTCTGAACAAGTCAACTGTGTTTACTGAACTCCATGAATCAAAATAAAGTTCAAATTCCTTATTGATCTAAAGTAATAAGTACTAGTACAGCATCCAAGTTAGGATTATAGCTTGATCTAACAGTGTATACATTTAAAAAGTACTAATACTCAAAGGTAAAATGACAATCATACTTTGAAACACTTCTTTACAAACAATCATACTTTCGGAGTGTATCAGAGAAGACTATCAATGCTCGAAATGGATTGAGCCAAAATCACTTGAAAATGATCAACGATCAACAATGCTTGGGGAAAAAAATCATAAACAAATCATTTTAATGCACATGAGAATAGATGCGGAGAGATATGAGCTTTAGATCACCTTCTGAGCTAAGTGGCAATTGCTTCCTGCTCACCGAACCTTGAAAGATCAAGTTGAAACAAAATATTAGAAAACCGTAAAATCTGTATGATAAACCATACCCTACTGAATCCATTCGAGTTGAGAAATTGCTTAATGACTTACCTGATCAGAGTTCACTTGGCTAACTGTTATGCGCTGATTGACGAATGCTTCCTGGTGATCGGACCTCCTAATAGCAGAAAATAGATTGTTAGAACCATAGTAAAAATACATAAATTGCAGAAACAACGAATATTTCCCTAATCAGTTTAAAATTTCAATATAAAATACCTGTTAAAATAGCTCTTCATGTATAGGCTCCTTTGGCTTGTGTTAGTATCGGTTATATGTAGAAGACTATTTCATCATCATCACAGGTTCTTCGTCTCTTGAGTAATAAACCATGTGCATCCAGAAGCCGCATCGACCCAACAATACGTAGACCTCTCAACTGGAAAATGCTCTGTGGAAGACGTATTATACCTGTACCTCCAATATTTAACTCTTTCAAACCTTTTAAGCATCCAATATCCTCAGGCAATTCAACAACTCGAATGCAACCGCGGAGATGTAACTCGTTTATACATTTCATCTTACAAATGCTGTTTGGAATATCTTGTAAAAGCTTACAGTCGGTTAAGATTAGCTTCTCTAAAGATTCTAATCTGCCAATATCCTCAGGTAACTTCTCAAGAAGCCAACAAGATTTGATTTCCAAAGATTTGAGATGTTTCAACTTACAAATGCTATCTGGAAGATATTTAATCTCTGTAGATGAAAAAGTTAGCTCCTCTAAACATTCTAGCTGGTCAAGGTCCCGGGGTGCTTCTGTAATACTGCCTTCAAGTGTAAGCTTTCTTATACATTGTAAACTACAAATGCTTCTTGAAAAACTCTCAAGGTTTGTACAAGCACAAAGACCTAGAGAAATCAGCCTTTCAAGATTTCCAAACGATGAAGCTTTATCTTCTTTATAATAACATGAAAACTGAAACTTTGAAGAATCATTGTCGAAGCGCAATGGGCAAACATCTATGGGTTCTGCAATCAGATGTAATTCAAATAAACAACCAGCCTCAGCTGGTTGATAGTGTTTGTCAAACACAAAAGACTTAAACCTCCCACAACAACTTAAGTCTAAGAAGAGAAGATTTTTCAGGCATCCAATGGGAGCATTAATTTCTACCAAGTCACAACAGTTTTCAAGATTTAAGCTTTCGAGATTTGGAGTCTGCCCAAGGTCCAGGGTCCTCAACTTTAAATGACTCAGGTCGAGATATTCGAGCTTTAGACTTTGAACGGGCATTTGAAGTTCCACCAAATCATTACAGCCTTTGAGCCTTAGCCTCTCAAGATTCGGAGTGTTCCCGAGGTGAAGGGTCTTCAACTTTGAATGATTGAGGGCGAGATATTTGAGCTTCAGACTTTCGGGAGGCATTTGAAATTCTACCAAATCATTACAGCCTTCCAGTTTTAGCTTCTCAAGATGCGGAGTATTCCCAAGGTGAACGGTCTTCAGCTTTGAATGACTGAGGTTGAGATATTCGAGGTTTAGACTTTCAGCAGGCATTTGAAATTCAACCAAATCATAACAGCATTCGAGTCTAAGCGCCTTAAGATTCGGAGTATTCCCGAGGCGAAGGTTTGTCAACTTTGAAAAACTAAGGTAGAGCTCTTGGAGCTTTAGACTTTCAGCAGGCATTTGAAGTTCCACCAAATCATTACAGCCTTCGAGTATAAGCGTCTCAAGATTCGGAGTATTCCCGATGTGAATGGTCTTCAACTTTGAATGACTGAGGTTGACAGATACAAGCTTTAGACTTTCAGTAGGCATTTGAAGTTCTACCAAATCATCACACCCTTCGATTATAAGGGTCTCAAGATTCGGAGTATTCCCGAGGTGAATGGTCTTCAACTTTAAATAACTCAGGTCGAGATATTTGAGCTTAAGATTTTCAACGGGCATTTGAAGTTCTACCAAATGACAGCCTTGGAGTGTAAGCGCCTCAAGATTTGGACTTTCAGTAGGCATTTGAAGTTCTACCAAATGACAGCCTTTGAGTGTAAGCGTCTTAAGATTTGGAATATCCCTGAGGTGAAGGGTTGCCAACTTTGTATAAGAGAGGTTGAGATATTTGAGCTTTTGATGACGAGCAGGCATATGAAGCTCTACGAAATACCAACAATGGTCAATAGTCAACTCCTCAAGATTTGGAGCCAACCTAAGGTCAAAGGTCTGTAAGTTTGAACTATCTAAGGTGAGGAACCTTAGCTTATGAAGAACCTAACATAAGTACAAAAAACAATTAATATGGGTGCAACGACAAACCAAGTAGATATATAGGATCATAATGAATCATGAAAAACAACAAATTAACCATTATTCTACCTTTTCTTCTCCATCTTCCCAAAGTTGAACAATATTGCTCTTATACATGTCAAGTTCAACAAGATATTTTCCTTGAAATGTATTCGGTAAACTCGAAAAAGGAAATCCTGGCCATCTCATAACTCGCAAGGAACTTGGAAGGTATTCGCTAACTTTATCAAATTGAACAATATTGTTACTAAAATAATCATTTATGAGATCTATGTAAATAAATCTAATATCCTTCATTTTTGCTAGACCTTTTATTGCAATTTCAGCACTGAAACCTGGTGACCGGAAGAAGAGACATTTTGTTGCTTGGGTACCCTGAAATCGAAAAAATAAAACCCCTTAATTTTTATAGGAACCCTAAATTTCAAAATTCCCAAAATCACCGATCAAATTGAGAGTGAATGAAGATGATATAATATGAATTGAATGATATTTCGATTTGGATTAATGAATTTTTGAATGAATACGAGAATTGTTATTTGTATTTGATATGGAACAATAGTCAAACTATCACAGTTAGAAAATTTGGACCAAACCCGCAATGTGTGTTTCATTTCAGACCAAACTCGAAACTTTTCAAATTACTGGACCAAAATAAAATATCTAGCAAACAGGAGGGACAAAAAATGTAGTTAACTCTCAGTTTTATTAAATTATACCAACTTGATTCTTACCAGGTCATTAGTTAATATATCCTCAATTTCCTCATTAATCCACAATCGGCTATGTCTTTGAGGTTCATCGGGGTGTGACCGACGAACAATATTTCTACCCATTTCTTCTAAATGATCATGCATCCCCAACCTTATCCCCAACCTTTCATCAATAGTTATAAGAGATTTCTGCTCAAGAACTCTTAAACCAACTTCAGCATGAAATCCACGGCTTTCAAGCGCTCTAATTGCATCTTTTTTTATCCAACCTTTTAGTATGCATGCAACATCTAAGAATATTTCTTTGTATTCCTTCTCTAGACCATCAAAGCTTATTTCCAATCTATCCATAGTTGCCGTCAATGGAATTGTTTTTAGTCTTTCGATGGCATGTATCCAAAATTGCTCACTTTGACCACAAAGAAATGAACCCATAACTTTGATCGTTAAGGGAAGACCATGAGCATATTGTACGACTTGTCCTGATAGCTCTTTGTACCCTTGAGTTGGAATCTCTGTTTGAAATGCATACCTATTGAAGAGGCAAATCGCTTCCGTAGACGATAATAGATTGACGTCATGAACAAAGTTCACTCGGAGGGCTGACAACACTTGCGCATCTCTTGTGGTGATGATAATTCTGCTTCCCAATTTAAACCAGTTAGGCTCGCCTGCTAACGCCTCAAGCTGTTCTATGCAATCCACATCATCTAAAACTACAAGTGTCTTTCTACGACGCATCATCTCTTTCAACATGTTTTTCCCATCATAAACACTACTAAAAGTGATGTCTTGTTTATTTAACACATCTTTTAGTATCCGTTTTTGAAGCTTCTTTAAACCGGACAAAGTAGGTTTTGAAACTTCCCTTACATTTTCAACAAAGCTTTTTCCTTCGAACATAGTTGATATTCGATCATAAACAGCTCTGGCTAGAGTTGTCTTCCCCCCACCTCCCATCCCCTTGATTCCGATCATGCGAACATCTTCGGTGCCAATATCTAAAGATGAAAGAATATCACTGATTCGGGTCTCCATACCCACTAAGTTTCCGTTAGTGTTCAAAAGAGTGGAATATTTCTTTTTGAAAATAACATCAACAATTATTTTGATCAGTTTAGATTCATCCCTGTATCATTAATTAAAGATTATATTATTAGCTTGCTCAAAGTGCACATAAACAATTAGGATTAACGTATGTAAATGCAGGTTAGGCAAAATATTACAGATATATGATGAAGAAAATTGAATGAAACTGAATTACCCGTTAGCTGTGGCCTTCAATTCCCACCCAGCCAGATTTGATGCTTTTTCTAAAGCCTCCCTCCACTTCCCAACAGCCTCTTCCTTTTCGTGTTTAGCAAAGGCTTCTTTAACTGCCCCACTTTGTTTACGGACTTCGGTGGGCTCCACGTCAAAAAAGACAGGATAAACATTCTGATCGGTCGTCTTCTTACATTCCATAATCTTGACAAGCTCATCTAGGCTCCAAGATGAAGATGCGTAAGTCTTGGAGAAAACAATGATGTAAAACCTTGAGTCCTCAATGGATTTGATGAGTTGGTCCTTGATCATTTTTCCTTGCTCCATTTTCTCAACATCATTGTAAGTTTCAATGCCTTTTTGCTTAAGAGCTTGATAAAGATGGCCAACGAAGCTGTTACGGGCATCCTCACCCCTAAAACTCATAAACACATCATACTTAAAGCTCTTTTCAATTGATGAATTTGAAGTAGAAGCCATTGGAAGTAGGGCTAAAGCTAGCTGTTGAGAGAGTTTATGTGAAAAAGTTCTAGCAGCAGTGATTTGTTTGTTTGGAAAAAAAAACTAGTGGTGGGGACTAGAAAAACAAAGCCAATGAAAAAGATAGATAAGATTTACTGTTGAACTTTATGAAGTGTTTGGTAATTATATTATATTTTCACAATTTACACAGTACATATTTTTCTTTCACAAGAAATGATTAGTTATGATAAGTTCTTCTTTTCAAAGTATTGTTCCATGTGATCGTTCATTTTTTTAGGCTATATTGTTTTTTTGATAATTACATAAGAACCATGTTTATATACTTTAAAGAGCAAATCAAGTATCATGCATAGTGCAAAACTTACACTGTGTTCAAAAAAAAAAAAAAAAAAAAAAAAAAAAAAAAAATGAAAGTAAACTAAAGAAAAAGGAAGTAAAGAAAGAAAAATGAAGTAAAGTAAACTTTCACCCTAAAAGTGGGATAAAGTTTTTAAAACAAAATAACCCCACTTTCATTCATTTACTTTCCTTTTCATTTTTATAAAAAAAACTTGAGAACACAACTACTATAACTTTCACTTTCCTTCCTCCCTTTTACTCAACTTAAGAACACAGTGTTAATCATTCGTTTTTCAGAACCTTTTGCAAAAATGAACATTTTTTGAGCACATATAAAAGGACTAATCCAGTTTGTTTTGCATTTTTATTAGTTATTGCAGCTGGTGTTTTTTTTTTTTTTTTTTTTTTTTTTTTTTTTTTTTTTTAGTTATTGTATAAAATTCGATTAATTTGGTACAAAAAATAGAAAATGATGGTTCAAAAAGTCATCCCTTGCTTCACTAGTAACGATAACATTATTCTAGGTTTATAATTAAACCATTATATATATTCCTACAAGCGATCTTTGGTTTATTTTTTTTAAATCATGGTTTCCAATCTTTTAGCCAACCAATCCACGAAATTTGAACTCATCGTCACACACACTCAAACCATGTAGAGTCCTCTTTTTTCATGGGATTGTCGTGACCACTTCAATGATAATAGTAATAGCAATAGCATTGGTTATAACTGTAGCACATAGCAATTTGAACAAGATATGTTCGTTTGAACATATTGGAATGTGGTGGGACAACAAATGACTCCTTTTGCTAAAGGAAATTACAAAGAAAAAGACCATATGCAAAGATCATGATTAAGTATCCTTTCGTCATGGTTCTAGCGCAGATAAAATCATCAATAATAAGTTCATATCTAAGTAAGCAATTGCGGGTTTTCTTAGTTCCATATATATACGCAGTTCTCATTTGTAGATATATTTCATATGAACTTTACACATCACATGCATGCCTTTGATTTACAAAATTCAATCAAATAACTTTATGTACTACAACTAGGAAAGTCTTTAGGCCGTGTTAAGCATAGCCCAAAATCCTAAAATAAGTAATAACAGCTCAAACAACTACAACGATCATATATATAAAACACAATGTTTTGTATTATCAGATATGGCATAAATAAAAAGCGTACAAAATGAATACAACAAAACAAAAATGAATATTTTTTAAACTTTTTTGTACACGTAAACTTGGTTCATAAAATTTATCCAATATATGTGGTGTGCGTTATATGTTAGATCATCTGTATAAATATTGTTAAAAATGATTTTACACAACTAACAAAAAAGTTTTTTCTCTCAGGTAGCAAAATGATACGAGTGTCTTCACCCTGAAACTTAAAAACATATCATACTTGAAGCTCCTTTCAATCAATGAACATGAAGAAGAAGCCATTAATAAAAGTAACTTCAAGATTTTGAAAAGAAAAAGAGATGAAATATTGTGAAAAACGTGTTTGCGCGGAAAATAAGTGCATATATGAGTCGTACTATTGGTGTTTTTACATGGTTTGGGATGGGGAACATGATATGACAATGCAATAATATCTTCTTTTGAGGATATGAATGGAAAAGCTATGGCAATTGTCTTGTGGTTTCTTGGTGGGTTCCGTCTCATGAAATTTGTCTTCTACGCATTACATAGTAGTTTTTTTAGATAACATTTTTTTAGGAGTAAATTGCAAAAATCGTTCATAAAGTTTAGCCAAATTGCATGTTTCATCTCAAACGTTATGAAAGTGCAAAGATCTATTAGTCTAGTATTTTATGTAACTTACGTAACATGTTATCTCAGCCCAACTTGTATCATTTGTAGGGCTCGGCCCACCACAGGAAACCCTAGTATGTATTGTGTATATATTGGTTGTTTGATGGAATGATAATCATCACATTCAAAAGTCTCTATACCAACTAATATGGTATCAGAGATAAAATCTCTCCCTTAATACGCCTAAAATCCCTAAAATCTCTCCTTTAAAAACCTCATACGCTCCTCCCTCTGCTTCTTCCCAACGCTTCATCATCAAACAACCAATATATACACAATACATACTAGGGTTTCCTGTGGTGGGCCGAGCCCTACAAATGATACAAGTTGGGCTGAGATAACATGTTACATAAGTTACATAAAATACTAGACTAATAAGATCATCCCTATGGGAAACCTTTGGGGCAAATATCCTGCATGACCAACATCAATCGACTAAAATATCCTTGTCTTCTTCTTTTCTATATTTCTTTTCAGTTTTCTTACACAAATGGTTCATGTGTTTCGTCAGGTTTTAAAGATTGAGTCATGACTTTTTTTTTAACTATTAATATCAATATTATTTGTTATACGTTTTCGTCCGTTTTCTTACGTTTTTTCCGATTTCATACGTTTTTGTCTCTTTTTTCTTACGTTTTAGCCCATTTTTCTTACATTTTTTCTGACAGACTAAAACGTATAGAAATGGACGAAAACATAAGAAAAATGGACAAAAACCGTAAAACGAGGACAAAATGGACAAGAACATAAGAAAAACGGACGAAAACGTATAAAAACGGATGAAAACATGAGAAAACGGGGGGAAACTTATAAAAATGGACAAAAGCGTATGAAAACGGAAAAAAAACATATGAAAAATGAACAAAAACCTAAGAAAAATGGACAAAAACGGATAAGATGGACAGAAACGAACAAAAACGTAAGAAAAAAGGGCGAAAACGAATAAAAACGTATAAAAACAAATAAAACAGACAAAACATAAGAAAAAGGAAAAATGGAAAAAACAGATAAAAATGGACAAAAACGTAAGAAAACGTATAAAAACGGATGAAAACGTAAGAAAATGGGCGAAAATGTATAAAAACAGACAAAAACGTAAGAAAATTAGACGAAAATGTATAAAAATTGATGACAACGGGCGAAAACATATAAAAACGGACAAAAACGGATAAAAACGTATGAAAACAAATAAAAACAGACAAAAACATAAGCAAAACGGACAACGTAAGAAAAACGTACGAAAAAGTTACCAAAATGTAAGAAAAACTGACAAAAACGGATAAAAGCGACAAACAGACAAAAACGATAAAAACATAAGAAAAAAGTATAAAAACGGACAAACACGTATAAAAACGGAAAAACCATATAAAGACGTATAAAAACAGAAAAACGTAAGAAAAACGAACAAAAACGACTAAAAGCAGATGAAAACGATTAAAAAATAATACTAATTTTAATAGTTAAATAAATAATTAAAAGAAAATTGAAAAATCTGTAAAACCTAGCGAAACACAAGGACTATTTGTGTAAGAAAATTGAATAGAAATATAGAAAAAGAAGAAGACAAGGGTATTTTAGTTGTTTGATGTTGTTCAGGGACGATATTTGCCCCAAAGATTTCCCACATAGACGATCCTTGCACTTTCTAAACGTTTGAGATGAAACATGTAATTTCGCCAAACTTTAAAGACGATTTTTGCAATGTACTCTTTTTTTAGTTTCTAAAACTAGACGAGTACCCGTGCATAGCAACGGTATTTTCTAGCGACAATAATTATAGTGATATTTTGATTACACAAAACATTTAACCAAAATATCATTACAATAGTAGACATTTAAATTGTTATAGTTGTGTTGTCTTTAGCAACCTCTAATAGGGTTGTAGCTATCACTAATCTACTTTGTAAAGGTTCTTATAAAATTCAAAACTACAAAACCTTAAAAGTAAGTGTTCTAAACTTTCAATTTTTCGAATTTAAATTTTCAAATGTCAAGCCTTACAAATGATCCGAGCAAAACAACCAAAACCATAATTCGACAGGATGTGGCCATTTGCGCCCAAATCAACGAAAACAAAAATTACCGGCATAGTTTTAGCATTTCATACTCCATTGTTTTATCTATAAAATTAAATACATATTGCTTGGGTTATAGATGATGGCTGTCAAGATTCAAATAACTCAAACTACGTAACACAAAATAATTGAAAGGCAACTCCTTTCTCCATTTCTACTCCCAATATTTTAGTTGTTGTGGCCCATTAAAAAGTATCTTTAAGTACATTTTTTTTTCTTTTGCATGCATTGTTTTCAATAATAAAGTGATTCAAACTAAAAACTCACAAAGATATTCATTTAGTGTAAAACACTAAAAAAGTGGTATGCCAACTTTCCCGTTAGTGTTCATCATTTTATCAAAATATGAGTTTCATAACATTTATCGTATGTTTAAATTTGGAATCTGATAAAAGTTTGTTAAGTTGCCTCATTTCATGCACATATACTTATTCAAACATATCTTGAAAGTTAATCCTAATACTTAATACCTAAGAAATTTAATACTACTTAGCAAAATCTCAAGGTCATAACATCATTTTATAACAATCCCAAAATTCTAAAACAAAAAATATATAACAAATATCAAAAAATTATATACATTTTATCAAAAAAATACAAAATGAATGAATTAGCCAAAAGATTAGTGCTAGATTCCGTGAGTCGATTTCGGCAGTCCATACCGTTTCCTGCATTAAGATTTGGCCACAAAAAAAACATAAATTACATATCAATTTTTTTACCAAAAAATAAACAAAACTGCCCAAACTTTAGAACACAAAAATCTGACGAGACACGAGGGGAAAAAATCTAAAGAACCTAACCTATAATGAAAAGATTACATCAAAAGATTTGCAAGAGGGCTATGGTTCCATACGACGTTGGTTAAAGGGAAGTACCTACCAAAATCAATAAACTCTATTAACATATAAAAAAACTAACAAAACAAGTTACAAATCTGAGAAACAAACCTCAAAAAAATCGACAATGATGTGGTGACTGGTGAGATGGGTGATTGGCTCCAAACGGTCAACCTAAATTGACCAGGGAATGGTCAACAAGGTCAAACAGCTCAGAGTCAATGCTCCGCGGAATATAGTGGTTTCCCCGGGTCGTTATGTCCCGACGAGGTGTGATGGTTATTTAACGGGTCTGTGATCGGGTGAATTTGGATGGAAAGTGTTTTGTGATTGATTAAACTAAGGAATATACGAAGAAATAGCTTAAATAAGCTATATGAATAAGACAGGAATGTTGGAAAAACCAGAAACGTTTAAAACCTAAAAACGCGTACGTCTACGTTTTAAATAACGTAAACGTACAAAATAAAACGTGAAAACTGAAATCTGAAAACCCCCAGGGGGTGAAAATGACTTTTTTACAAACTAAAAGGTAAAAGAAAATTTGTAGAAAAAGAAAATTACTCTTTACACTAATTAATTATTTGTTATTAATTAATTACTAATTAATACTAATTATTAATATTTGAAATACTTAAATACAATATAATATTAATTTAATACTAGAAAAATAAAAATAAAATTTCTAAAATTATAAAATAACTAAAAACAACTTTTAAAATTAAAAAATAAGTATTTTTGTCTTTTTATGATTTTTCTATTAATTAATTATTAATTACCTAAATAAACTAATTTAAATTAAGAAAAATAGAAAATTAACAGTAAAAATTATAAGAAAATTTCTAAAATTATATTATACTATATAAAAGCTAGGAAAAATATAAAAATTAGGTCTTGCTTAATAAAAACTAATTATGCTATTTAAAACTTAATTATTAATTAATAATTAATAAAACTAATATTAAGTCTAATAAATACTAAATGATAAAATAAAAATCGGAGAAAATTACTATAAATACTTTAATATAATAGGAATTTAAGAAAAATATAAAAAAGCTAAGTACTTAACAAAAATATAAAAGTTAAAATTAAAATTTAAATAAAATTAAATAGAAACTATCACTTAATTTTAAATTGATTTTTCTTGATTTTTCTTTTTGAAAACTGATTTACACCTAAAAACAACAAACTTTTGTAAAAACAAAATTTTTATAACTTGATAATAAGCTGTTTGAGGGCTTATTAGTGAGACAGTTGACTTTGGTCAACTGTCAAGGTAAAAAGGTGATGTAGGCAGCTAGGGGGGCCCACAATGGTGAAATAAGATGTGAATAAGCTGAGTGAACTAAAATAAGCTAGAAAAAGCAAGAAAGTAGCACTGAATAAGCTAAGAAAGTGATTAAGCTAATCCAAAACCAAACAGCCAACTCAGACAAGGGACAAGGTTTTTGGACCTTGCAGCCCTATCAAATGGGGTTCAAATCCTAAGATAAGCTATGGACCTTGAACCCTGGCTTATTGGCTTTCCAGTAAGCCAAAAGTTATGGTGTGGGGTCCACAAATGTGCTCAGGAGAGGCCATGAAAGTGGGAGTGTTGGCTGAGTGTCTGTGTAGCAGGGCATGACATTGCCCTGCAAGTGACTTTGGACAGATGTAAAATCCAAACAAAAAATCATAAAAATGCAACAACTATAGGTTCCTAGAGATGAGCTGATGGGCAATAAGCATGAACAAGTTTCAATCCATGAAAAGAAACACAAAATTCAAAACAATTGCTTGAACTTTTGGAAAAATCTGATGTGCACAATTTGACTTTTTGAGCAAAACTTAAACCTTGACTTTCTTGAATTTTAATCACACTTTTCTGATTAAAAATGAAGTATGAGCTATGTTTAAACTAAACTACACTAGATTAACAAACATAGTAGCTAAAGTAATGGTTTTGAGATCCCAAAACCCTCACAGTTGACTGTGAGGGTACCAAACCTAAGATTTTGACTTTCAAAGTGAAAGTGACCAAGTGAGTGGATGGTTTGGACTGAAAATCACTTTAGAACTAATAACCTAGCTACTCAGGCAATAATAACAACACAAAGACAAAAGTGTGGCCTAATCCAAACACTCCTTAACAAATTAACATAAAGAGAATTATAAAGCAACTTTTTAAATTAAACCTCAAAACCACTAAACTAACTTATATTGACATAAATTAAACTTGATTGAACTAAAATAAACAACAAATGACAAATTTAATTAAGTGAGACAGATTATACTTAAGAAAGTGGGCAAATAGCTTACAGTTGAATCCAAAGCCAAGAACTGAGGTACCCAGGACTCAACATACCATCCTATTACTCCCCAAGGAGTCCTAAACCAGAATCCATCCACAATCTACCAAGCTCCATTGCATCTTTCTTCCTTGAGCTTGATTTTTTATTTTTCTTTTATTTTTCTTGATTTTTGATTATTTTTAGTTATGAACTGAGACTAGCTTCAAAGCTTTGATAGCTTTATAAAAACTTGTTGGTACTTTGATTGAGCTTAAAGAAACACTTAAAACAAGATTTAACAATATATATAGCAAAGTTGTCAATTTTGCTAAGAAATGCTAATAACTGAATTCGTGCAAATAACTTGGAATTAATAATGAAAAAGGTTCACATTACACTCTAAGAACTGAGTAAAACTAATTTAAGCTGAAAAATACAACTTACAATGAAAATGTATTACCTACGACATAATAAAACTAAATTACACTACTATTAAAACTAAGACTTCATCTTTCTTCTTTCCACTTCACTTTTATAGACCCTGTAGGGTTTCTTTTACTTTCCCACATGGAATTCCAGCCGTTGGATGCCTAGATTTGATCTTAGCCTTTGAAGCAATTTTTGGCGGGAAATTTATATTGGGCAGGATTGAGTGGGTTAGGTGTTGCAGTTGGGGTAATAAATGTGGAGAGGGGATGTAGGGGACAAGGGTTGAGGTTGGTGAGGATTTTGAGGTGAGGAGGGGGGATATGGAGGGGGCAGGTTGCAGAGAGTGGGGGAAAAGTTGGGGGAACAGTGGTGAGGGTGTGGAGTTTGACCTGGTCAAACGACCAGGTTATATTATCAAAAGGGAAGGGCTTTGGTGGGCTAAGGGATAGTGGGCTTGGGCTGTTTGTGTTGCTGGATCAGATTTGGTTTTGTTTTGGGTAGTAAATAAAAAAGGGTCCATTTGGTTAATTGAAGCATAAGGACCAATTTTGTATTTTAACCAAACTTGAGGGATGATTATGTCATTATTCCAAACCTATTTCAAGGGTCCACTTTTTCCAAGTTTCATATGTCCAAAGATAAAAATTACACTTTTCCAATTTTGAGATTCCAAGGACCAAAAATGCCAAATTGCCAAACTTGAGGGACCAAACATGTAATTTCCACAAACATTTTACCCAAAGACCAAAAATGACTTTTGTAACTTCCCAAGGACCCAAAATGATTTTTCTTCCAAAAATATCCCACCGGGGACCAAATCTGCCAAAGTTTGAAAGTCTAGAGACTAATTTTGTAATTTTCCAAAACTTTTCCAATTTTTCACCAAAGGACAAAATATGACCACTTATGATTTCAAAAGGACCTTTGGTGATAATTTTCCATATTTTGAATATCCAGGGACTAGTTTTGTAATTTTATGAAAGTTGGGGGACTGAAACTGCCTATTTTGCAAACTTTGTACGTTTTTCATTTGTTTTTACTTATTTTGCATCTAAAACATATAAAACACAATTTTGAAATATTTTTAGTATTTTGATGCATTTCTGAGTGTTTTTGTATGTTTTGCAGTTCAGATTTGACCAAAAATGATGAGTGTTTGAGCACTCATCAATGGGATGAGAGATTAGTTGTGTGCTTCGTGTGAGATGAAAGATGGATGAGAGAAAAAGTGGTTATATGTTTGTTTTGGTGTGAAATAATGTGAAAGAAGGATGATTATTATATATATTATTAAATAAATGTGTTGCCTATAATAGTGTCCATCAAATCATGTCCTGCAATACACCCATTCATTGAAAAAGATTTGTGCCAGCCGAGGTTTTATTTTGCATTGCAATTACAATAGTTTCCATTATTAAGTTTTATAAGGGCATTATGGGCATTGACAAAAAAATTCAGTTTTCCACTTTTCACTTGACTATTTTTCCATTATAAGTAGTTAAGATTAAGATTTGGTTCATCCTATATTTTATGATCA
>JARVZY010001076.1:0-29937 GCA_030686995.1 Artemisia argyi
ATTCTTGTCATAAGGTGATGGCGTTAGCCTCGAAAGTGTGACGCCGTTAGGTGTATGATGCGGGGTTTTGCAACCTTGCAAAAGGTTTTACTTCTCAATGGATCTTGAGAAGCTTGCAATCCCCTCCAGGCAGTATACCTGACCGATGTAGTATAGTGAGTGGCAAGTACGGGGGATTGATCATTCTCCACAAGTAATAGTGTTCGTTAGGATTGAAACTAATCTAACTAGGTCTAAAGATGAGGGATTATTATTTTTGTATTTTTATATTTTATGGAAAGCAAGTAAAATATCTCGGGTATTGGAAGAGTGGGCGGAATTAGTTGCTAACCAACTAACCCAAATAACTACTAAAACAATAAAATAAAATGAAAATAAAATAAAGTGTAGGAACTTCTATATGGAGAAAAGCGTATTTACTTAGATTTCACTACTCCCTAGCTATCTTTTATTGATTAGTTGATTTGTCACAATTGCGTGGATGAAGGGTTACATTCCTTAATACCATTCGTGGGGCCGTGTATGATCTTCCCCAACTCTATAAGCTTTTATCTCTTCCTATGACGACACGTTTAGTATCCTATCATGGCCTCATTAATAGTCACTTATGCATTTAATACAACCAATAAAACCGTAGTACACATCTGATTACATTTATTAAGACGTTTAAGCAAGTTACCGTATAGGAGATTAGCCAGTTTTCTTAAGCCTAACGTGAAAATCAATCACCCACAACAATCAATGACAAACCAACAATCAATAATCAACAACTAGGTTTCATTATATCTAAGTAAACACAAATAAACCTAAGTCAGCATGTTAATAGAAAGACAAGAATAAGAAATAATCAAACAACACATAGAAATATTGAATGATTAAAGGATAACTTATCCTCAATTAAACATGGATGAAATAAGGGTATGAAACCATTGAAAAAGGTCTGAAATTCGACTTAGGGTTTTAGCACAAAAGTTCCTCTCTAATGAATGAAAAATCAAAAACTATATATAGATTTACATAGCTGACGGCGTCACCTTATGGAACGTGACGCCATCAACTAGCCGCCAAATTACTTCTCGGATTGCTTAGATCCACATCTGACGCCGTCTGGTTCAACTTCACTCTGGGCGTCTCTCTTTAACATAATACGTGACGGCCTTGACATTTGATAATGTGACGCCGTCACGTGTAAATCTCCAAATTCCTTTCTAACGCGTCAAGTGTAAAACAAATATCCACCTCTTGATCAACATGTGACGGCGTCACCTTGTTACTTTTGACGCCGGGAGGTACTGTTTCCAGCTTGGATTATTGACTTTGTCGTTTTCTTCACTTTATGCTCCAAAATGCCCAAAATGCTCCATTTTCCAGAATTCTTCTCCAACGTACCTAAAATGACAAAAGGAACGATTTGAGGTAGTATTTGATCATAAAAACACAATTTAGGGCTTAAATGACCCCCTAAAAGCATAACAAATTTCGCCTCATCAAATACCCTTACACTTGAGATTTGCTTGTCCTCAAGCAAATGAGCTTTTATTCCAATCAAAATACAAGCTAGGGGCCATTTTATATTAATATAAAAGTAATTACAACAAATGATCGTTCCACCTTAATCAAATCAAGCACGAAAATCATACACTAGCACCTCACAAATAGTGTTTGGATACTCACATCTCTCAAGTGTTATAAATGTATATATCACCAATGGAAATGGAAAAATATCACTCACTACCTGTCATAGCAAATAGATTACTATAGGCTTGGGAAAGGATCGAAAACCTCCACCACTTTGGCGTTAGCACCTAGGATAAACTATCAAAGAGGTCTTTTAAAGGGTTATAACGTTAGGTGTAAGGATAAGATAAACACGGTTTGTTGGATAAAGGATATTTTTACTGGTGGCAAGTTAATCATCTAGGTCAATTACATGTACAATGCGGCGTTGCTAAGCCAAGACTCGACTCAACTTAAGCTAGTCATAAACTAATGAAAACATAAAATTAACATAAAAGGAAACGGGATGGTAGTCCGTTTGTTTTTCTCTTTTTTTTTCTATTTGTTTTTTGGTTTCCTTGATTTTTTCGATTTTTTATTTATTTTATTTATTTATTTTTGCATACAGTCTTGCCATACCATCCAAAATAATACATCATAGGGAATTTACATTCCCCTTACACTTGAACTTTTACATACTTTACATATAACTATTCTAATGACTCGAATCAAAATAATTAAAGCACTTAGAGTACTTTAAAACATTTGCGCACATATGGGGGTAATAATTGATGTTCTTCCCGATTACTCCATTACACTAGTACTTTACCCATAAGTCCCAATCGTCCCGAAACAATATATACAAGATATGACTCAACTTAGCAACCATGTAATCAATGAGACAATTAAACAAAGGGTTTAAACATGTAACAATAATGCACTAAAGATGAGTGCATACAAGAAAGGCTAAGGCGATTTGGGTGTACATTCGGGGGTGGATTGTAAACAAATTCCATCTTTAAGTAAAATGCTTAAAGTTAGAAACGAAAAAGATAGGCTCTGATGGGTGTACTAGGGGTATCGTGTACTAAAAATGAGTACATCGCAAAGGTGTGGGAGATTTACTTGACCAATGGAATGAATGTAATTATATAAACAGGTGTAAAACATGGGTTATCCTAATGCCTCTTATCATGTAGTAAATTCTAACTACACGAATGTAGTCTCACTAGCAGTCTCGGGATGAATCACTAACGCAAGTTCTAAAATCTAAGTACTACCGGTACACTCACAAGCATTAAAGATAAATGTCTTTTTCTAAAGATCTAGGGGCGAATCTCACATATTTGGGGTGGATATTTTTGAGTGGTACGGTTTTTTTTGTGCTAGTCATGTAACTCCTATCCATGAGACGCTTATTAAGACTAAACTTTCACTCCTATATGTTGCAAAAAAAAATAAATTTAGTACTAAAATTGCCCTAACAAGTATTTCTCTTAGTTTTATTACACATCTACTATTAAACAAAACAAATTCAAGCTCAATTGTATTTTATAAGGTATCCTAATTTACCCCTTACACTTAAGCCGAACATTGTCCCCAATGTTCAATTAAAAAATGTAAAAGTAAAGAAAATGAAAGAATGAAACAATTACTCTCCTGATTCGTTCGGTGTGGATAATGTGGTAACATGGTTAGATCCTCCTCCAAGAAAATGAACACAGAAAAGCTTCTCTTCAGAAATGTAAATCATCTTCTTGTCCAATATAACCTGTTAAATCTGAGCAAGCAAACACGAAAAACCTCGCGTAAAATCGGCGGTAAATTTTATATAAAATTAAATCCTAGAAAGCAAGTAAAGATATAATTCTTGTGAAATGAATATTTGCAAATTCCTAGAGTTTAAAAGTTAAAGATTTTACGAAACTTTACAATTCTGGCAGAAAAACAAAACTTGCAGAAAATTGACACCTGACGTCATCAGGTTGGAATGGCAGACGCCGTCAGATTGATTTGACAGAAATTTTATGTTTTGTTTCCGAAAAATTTCCAGAAAAACCTATGCCTTAATTCCTGGAATTCCTGCAAAATATTCATTGTGACTCGATACAAGCATTTGATTCAAACAAATACTAATATGTATGTTAATTTAACATTTTTATCGTTCATGTTCAACTTGTTCTTAAAAACAAATTTGGATTTCCCTTACACTTATCTTTTGCAAAATACCTTTATATGTGATCAAGGCGAAGTTAAAAACAAAATAAAGCATTTTCACAACTTAATTTGAAACATGAACCATAAACAATATAAATAAAACATACATACTGAAGCAAATAAAATTAAATAAACACACAAACAAACAAATAAAGCTTGGGTTGCCTCCCAAGAAGCGCTTTTCTTTATTAACGACTCTTGTTGCTAGACTCAAAGTCATGCCCTATCCTATGTGAGTGAGATCCTCATCGAGGACATCTTTAGGATCGAATTTAGGTTTTAATTTCCTATCGGTACGCTTAGCACGGTATGACTTTTCAAACTTCTCTCCATCCGGATCATATAATGTCATCTTTATGTGCCATGATCCATCTCTTTCCTTAGGTGGTTTATTTCAATTCCACTTGCATTTATCACCTTCGCTTTTCCACCTATTCATTCCTAGGTAACGGGTAAAACTCCTAGGGATTCAATCATCTTTCTAAAAACTAGAGGATCTTCAAATGGGTCCAATTATGTGTCCCTAGCCAAGAGTTGTTCTACCGTATATGTTCGGTTCACAAATTCCTCTTCTAGGTCAAATGGGCGTTGGGGGTCCTATGAAGTCTCTATTAATCCAAGGTCCGTATCTAGAGGGTCTCCTATTTATATTGACCCAATGAGGTGTTGGCTCCTCATTAGTATCATAGGCGTGTTTCTTAACATCGTAAACCGACCAAGTTTCACCTTCCCCTACCGCTATTTTAGACTCCTTACAATCAATCATCGCACTTGCGGTAGCTAGAAATCCTCTTCCTGTTAGCAAAGGGCATGTAGAGTCACTAACCATATCAAGGATGTGGAAATTGGCTAAAATAGTTAGTCTTCCTATGTGCACTAATACGTCCTTTACTACCCCAACCGGATATACGACACTTCCATCCGCAAGAACTATGATTACTTCCGTCTCATCTAATTTACCTGGCTTAAGAGTGGTGTAAAGGGACAAAGGAAGTAGATTTAGGCTTGACCCAAGATCGGCTAATGTGTCAAAAGCCTCAGAGTTTCGATCTTGCAAGGTGGAACAAATATGCCCGGATCATCTAATTTCTCAGGTAACTTGTTTTGAACGAAGGCGGTTCCTTTTTCACTTAATGTAAGCTTCTTCTCGTATTTTTCCAAAAGGGCATTATAGTAAGGAGCACAAGCTAAAACATCAATAACCAGACGTTCAAGGTGGAGCTCCTTGAATTCATCATTAAGGTTTTGAATATGAGGTATTTCAATTACTTTGTTGACCGGTTTTTTATTGGTGGTTTCATCAAGTTGGTCTTTTTTAAGAACTTGAGTTTGCTTGAAACACGTGCTCATAGCATTGACCGAATAGTATTGTGGGCAAGATCTAGGAGACGAAACTGAAGAGATGGCATTAACGTTTAGTTTCGGGTTCTTGACTGTGTCGCTTGGGAGTGCTCCCATTTCTCGGTCATTGAGAACTTTCAACAAGGTGTCAATTTAACTTGTCATCTCGCTTTGTTTTTGTTTGAATTCGGACTCAAACTTAGCCAAACGAGCTTCTTGAGATGCCATAAAATTGGACATCAATCCTTCAAAATTGTTGGTACTACCATAGTTGTTGGAAGGATTGTTGTTGAAAGTACGGTTTGAGGATGAACCGTTTGATTGAAAACGATTAGGTGGATTGGAAGAATTGTTCTGGGGTGTGTTTTGGTTTTGTTTCCACCTAAGGTTTGGGTGATTTTTCCAAGACGGGTTGTATGAATCACCATAAGTGTTTGGCTCAGGCTTGAAAGTGTACCACTTATCTCCCGCTCCGTAGGTACGCGATGATAAGTAGTCCGAAAAAGCTTGTTCGGGGAGTTCCATGCAATCACGCGTGTCGTGGGGACCACTACAATACTTACATGAAGAAGTGATTTTATTCACTTGGCTTGAAGGTTTAGGAGCTTCGTAGGATTTCAGGTGAAACTTGACTTGGTCCTCAAGTTCCATGATCCTACGGTCGGGAATGCTTGAATTATTCGAAGGAAAGGATATTGCCTTGACCATTTTGTTCAAATAACGGGGATCATTCCAAAATTCGTTGTCATAGAGAGCAAGATCTTCTATGAGTTCTCATGATTCTTCCGCACTCCGATCACATAGCTTACCACCGACCGCTTGCTCACTGGTTTGCCTCGTGGAAAGATTGATATGGTCATAGAAGAGTGTTTGTGTAATCTCTTGACCATTTTTTTTCCAAGGCCGATTACCTTGGAAATCCCTCCAAGTTCCAGGGCCGATTACCGATTAATCGCTGATTAATCGGCCGATTCGGCCGATTTTTGCAACACTGGTAAATTCGAAAGTTTAGGGTAGATAGTATGAACACATCGCCAACAGGTCAAAAGAGAAATAAACAAGAAGTTTAGACGAGTCGACTTGGTTATATATATTTTGCCTCTAACAGGTCAAAATGGAACATAAATAAAAGTGTTTTATAAGAATATGGGTCAAGGGTCAATGGTTAAAACTCAAAAGTCACCCATTATACCGCCTTATTGAAATGTATATATCTTTAAAAAAGAAAAAGGTAGTACCAAATAGCAAAGCACAATTGTCGTACTCCGTCCCCTGCCAGCTTTGCAGTGAACGTATGTGGTCTTTCCGCTGGTTGCATTGCCGATAACAAAAAAAGACAGTTATGTAACTGGTTCAGAGTAGTACCAATGAAATACTAGCAAGGAAACTGTACTTTACTTACTGTGAATGAACTTCACAGCTCGATCAATGTCAAAAAATGAGGGAGCAAAAAGGTAATCTCTTGTCGGAATGACAAGGTGGTCTATGCCATGAACCTGGAAAGAAGATAAAGAAAAGAGCATCAGTGATTAACAGGAAAATCAATATGTACAGAGTCACACTAATAGACACTTACGCTGTATAAGGACGTTGGTACCAAAGTTATTTTTACCGATTGGGAGAGATGATAGACCTCTCAAACGTCAAGTAAACCTTTCAATCGTGACTGATTACTTTCATTTGTTCTTTTTATTTTTGTAATCGAGCCAGTTCTAGTTAGTTGTATGCATGTCCGTTTATAAATTATGGATGCTGAACTTTGCAAATCATGAGATTATCATACCTGCAGGAATAGTATTTGTGGATGCTCGACTTTGCTCTTCTAACTGCTTCAAAAGCTTCAAGGATAGGGATCGCCCTGTACCTTCATAGCTGCAAGAAAACATGTGAAGTTGTAACAAACAACTAATAATTTTGAAAAAGTAAGTTATTCTGCCTTTCATTCATGTTTACATACATGCAAATAAATATATACATTTCATACCCATTGACAATAGAAGAAAGGAAAACCAAATAAGGACCAATCAAAGACTTGACAACTGGCAGTGGAATAGCAACGGCTTCATCAACCACCAAAAGTTCAACTTGTGAAAGTTTCTCATGTTCATGAGGTTGTATATACTGCAAGCACACATGTAGTTATGATTATGAAGATGAAATTAACCAACCAGAGCTCAGTTACGAGCCAATAAATTAGCAGAAAGGACCATATTGTGTAAGCAGGAAGTTGAAAAATAACGAAAAAAAGGGAAGTTAATAATTATAATATAATTGGCTTTATCAGAACGCTTCCGCTGATTATTGCAACTTAGGTATACAAGAATCAGCAGATAAGTCATTTTTTATAACAAACACGAACCTGAATTATCTGTCGACGCTGTTTGGTCTGTTTGTGCAAATCTATTCTGATAGTCACCTTTTTGAGCTCTGGATTTGAGCTTTTCACGATATCATAATCATGGTGCTCCTGAATAAAGTACATTAACAACATGTAAGATTATATCTATTTGTAGAAAAAAAGGAATCAAACACTAAGCTCGTTTTAGCAATTAGAAACTTCAAGAAGGTGACTGTAGCAAGAAAAAGAAACATCTTTCACCTTGTACTCGAGCATATCTAATCCCTTTGACACAAATTCGAACAAAGTTTTGAGGTTTTCTGGGCTAGGGGCAGTCACAAAAATATTTGAATACCTACAAATTCATAAGTTGATTAGATCAAAATATTAAAAGGAAAACCAAGAAGCACTTGTCAGAGATTTAACAGGTAGACTTGTTACCCTTTAGCAACAGCTCCAGCAATGGCAAGACCAAGCGCAGCTGACTTACCACGCCCAAGACCAGCAAGCAAAGCCACTGGGCTACTAATGACTTACCACGCCCACGACCAGCAAGCAAAGCCACTGGGCTACTAATGACTTGAGTTTGGTCACTAAACAGTTTTGTGACCATTTTTTACACTGTTAGTGATGAAACTGATTTCGTCACTGTAGGCCAATTTTCTTGTAGTGGGGTTAACCAGTTAGACCCGTCGGGTTTTAAGTGACTCAGGTCGACCCAGTTCTCGAAACCAGACCATGTTTGATTTTTTTCATCTTTTTTTTTTAATAGGTAACTAGGTTGACCCGATAGTCGAACCGCTTAAAAAATAGTTTTTTTTAATAGAAAACCGGGTTGACCCGGTGATCCGGTGACTTGACCGGGTCGATTAAAAAACACGGTTTTCAAAACATTGGTTTCAAATAATATGTTTAAGGGAGAATACATCAAAGAAAGTTAAATATTTGCAATTTTGCATATTTCTCTAAAATACAAGTTTTTATCGTTATGTTTGATAGTGTTTACGATTTTTGGATTAATATACGAATATGCAAGTTTTCATAAGTACATTCTAAATGCTTTATTCTTAATCATTTTATAGAATTAGTAATATGTGAAATAGTGACCAAAATTTCGTCACTAATACTTAGTGACGAAATTCTCGTCACTATTCATGTAATTTAGTGACTAAATAGTGACCCCTTATAACTTTCGTCACTGACTTTCGACCAATGACCAAAAATAATGACGAAAAATTATATCGTCACTATTTTCATCTAAATAGTGACCAAAATAAAATGTCGTCACTGAACTTTGGTCACTAAAGCCTCCTTTTCTTGTAGTGTGAGGACTTCCCGGTCAGTCACCCAAACCGGTACTACTCTCACTTGGGCTCGCTTAACTACTTAAGCATTTACCACTAGACCACAAGCCCCATGATTCTTGTTCCATTAGATTGATTGATGTATTCGTTATGAATATGGGCGGAGCTATTAAGGGACCGGGAAGGGTCACGGCCTCCCTAGGCCTAAGCCCGTTAATATATTTTTTTGCGATTTCATGTGTTAAAATTTTATTTTTTTCATCTCGGCACTCCCATATAATGTTCTTCCGGAAAAAAATTGTTTCGGCCCTCCCAAGAAAATTTTTCTAGCTCCGCCATTGGTTATGAACCCATATCAACCACCAAAATATCCTTCAACGTCATCAATGTTGGTGATTTTACATCACCAATATGATTTAAGTGTAATGGATTGACTTAGTTGACCAATGTGTAATCATGATAAATGTTCAACAAGTCGGAGTTGTGCGGAGTGCACACTTGTATGACGTTATTGTGATTATCGCCCCGAATCACGGGGGTCTGGGGGCAGCGCCCCCGGTAGCGGGGTTCCAGGGGCGGCAGCCCCTGGTAGCAGGGTCCAAGGGGCGGCAGCCCCTGGCAGGGTCCAAGGGGCGCTGCCCCTGGCTGGGGTCGAGCTGCCTTTTTTTATTTGGTATAAAGTGCTATGTTAAAAACGCACTTAAAAATAAAATTCCCGGTATTTTGGACCTTAATTTGACCCGTTAATTTAATTAATTCGGTGGTTAAATAACTGCCATGGGCAGTTACAACTGAATTCTGATTTGGTCTTATTTTGATATCATTTTTCTGGTTCGGTTCCATAACAAATTCTCTGTTCAAAAATTTGAGTTTTATCCGATTAAAGATTTCGATAGAACCATCGAAATAATTCTAACAATCGTCGTCTGATCAGGCTAGTAATTATTGGGGTACACACGCCATGGGTACCCCTATGCCTGCGCCTAATCCTTACGTCTAATATGGAGCTCCTCAGGCTCCTCCTCCTCCTCCTATGCCGAATAATATGGATAATGCACGTAAGAAACTTAACTCATGGGGTAATAAAGCCGAAACAACTGCTGCTAACATTTGGACCAATTGTAAGTCGTTTCTTTCATGCACCCTATGAAATGTTCTAGGAAAAAAAATTTAGTACCATTTTTTTAATAGTTCGTGTGATCATTTTTCCTAGATCGGCCCTGTATGTAAATTAGGATATGTAAATAACACGCGTGCGCTAGTAGATTAATAAATTTAAAGGCTAAGATTAATCTATTCGCATGTGAAATATCTTATATATGTTTTCATTTAGTTATTCACATTTGAATAAATGTCCTGTTTTAGTGTTCTCCAAAGAATCCACTCTGTATATGTAAGTGTATGTGATTACTGACCGATGTTGTGATTTGTTTACTGAAACCCAGTCAATCTGTGACTGGATCAGCATGGGGAAAAATAAATTTGACTTCAAAAGCGTTAACGGAAGGTGGGTTTGAATCATTGTACAAGCAGAACTTCACGACTTACCCAAACGAGAAGCTCAACAAGACTTTTGCATGTTATATGTCGACATCTACTGGACCTGTTGCAGGAACCTTGTATCTGTCTAATATTCATGTGGCGTTTTGTAGTGATCGGCCTTTGGCTTTTAAACAACCCAACGGCATGGAGTCTTGGATCTACTACAAGGTACTCCTAACTCCCTCAGTTCCATTATGTTTCCTGTTGTGTTTTGAAAGTGATACGAAGTATCATATAATCAACTACATTATGATAAAACAAGTTGTCTATGCTATTTGAGTAATATTTGGAGTTGTGATAACTAGTAGCTGGCCAATTCAGATTGCAGAAATATTTGCTTTGAAGTTTTTTTGGGGATTGTTTATTTAAGTGCATATTTGCTTGGAGCAGAATAGTAGTGCTTAAAGGGTGTTTGGAATTACATTTTGTAGTAAACTATATGATCATTACCTTGGCGAAAAATAATCACAAAAATGTATTAGGCAAATAAAATGAGAAAAGTGATTATTTGCGTTTTCGTAAGACAAAATGCAGTTTGAAAAAGCAACTTTCAACCTGCTTTTGCATAACCCCATTTTGCAAAACAATTCCAAACACCCCCTTAGTGTTAGGCAAAAGTGCTTATCTGCTTATTTTAAGTTAAATAAGTACTTAATAAATAAGCAGATTGGTAACTAACCAGTGTAAAATAAGCAATCCCATACAGACAACATAACCCCAAAGAATCAAGCCAGTTTTTGTTACAACCCCTACATTGTTTAACCATTATGGATCCCAATATATATCAGATAATTAGAATCTTGATTGAACCCGACACTTGAAATTGAAATCTACAACTAAAAAAAAGCAATAACCAGGTAGTCAAATTTAAAAAGTCTAATTTTGTTAGTAATGTTAATCCGATCTGAAATTGAAATGCTTGCTATACAGGTTATAATCCCATTGGAGAAGATAGCCACAGTAAACCCGGTTACAATACCAGGTAAAAAACAAATTGACAAGTACATCCAATTCTCTACAATTGACGGTCAAGACTTCTGGTTCATGGGTTTCGTGAATCATGAGAAAGCATCGAAACATCTTCTCAATGGGGTGGCAACTTGTGTTAAAACCATTCCGGTTATTCCTTGAAATGTATTGCCATGTGTTATTGTATTTTGTTCCAGTCAGATAAATTAAACATGTTCAGATCTCTGTTTTCTTCGTGGAATTGTCATATTACTCTTGTTTTGCTATAGTGTTGATATTGACATGGCTCTTTGTATAGCCAGTTTGCTTGACATTTGATCTTTTAGACACTCGATGTTGGTTGTCAATGCTTTCTGACTCAAAACATATGGTAGAGCAATAGCAAACACCATATATAGGGTCGCCTGCAGCAGGACACTAAGGGGTGTTTGGACGCTCATGTTGAAAGTGATTATGTGAGATTATACAAAGTAACTAATTGAAATAAAACAGTCTGTGTAAAAAACTGTTAAGATGTGATTCTGTTGTTTGAAGTTGCTATATGTTTGTTTGTTTGTATATCCCTCAGTAGTTATTGTTATTTTGATAAAATGAAGAAAACATTTTCAAGGAAAAGAAACTAATAAAGGGTATATAGCAGCTTTAATTTGTTTCACTACTTACTATGAAAAAAACAAGAAGCAAGAATTTTGTTAAACTAAACACTGGAAACTGATTGTGAAGACTTCATGTCACAATAATCGGTTCCAGAATGTAATTCCAAACAGCCCCTAAAAAAGTTTCAAGTACTAGCTGCACATAGGAATGCCATAAAGGTTACTTATTTCCAACTACGGTCCTAAAATTAATAAAAACAGCTACCAAAATCAAGCAAGGGGCTTAAAACTTAAAAGGAACAATTTTGCAAAAAGTCTCATCTCTAAGCAAAAACGTAACGTATCAGTCAAAAGACTAATCTCTTTTAGAAGATTTTATACACAGGTACATGACATTATGGAGACTAGTAATCAGCGTTTCTTCTTACTTCCCTTTCCAGCACCGGATTTAGGTGGGGTGACCAGCAGGTAGATAAATAAAACCACCATAGTAATTCTGTCATAGGTAGGAAAAGAGTTGACTTCTTTAAGAAACGGTGTAAAATATATTAAACTAACCACAGTATTTAGTACTCCATCAAATAAGCTCACCATTGAAGTTATTTCATTAGTTCAAACACCTTACCATACATAATACATAATAGCATGAACCACAAGAAATGTTTATGCATACCTATAAGCCTAGAAACTAGAAGGTGTGATATTCATGAAACTTAACAGAACTTAAGCAAACACTTTCACTACATTCGAAAATAGTTATGAAAAAGGGAATAGAGACCTCATGACTGTCAAATATTTCATCCCATATTTGGGATGCAAGCTAGGGAAAGAGAAAGATGTTGAGTAATAATTCAAAATAATGTTGTGGGACTTTTGTAATATCTCATCCTTCCTTATGTTTTCTTTAGGACTCGAGAACACAGCCGATAATAATAGTTAGCTTTTTACTTCCCCACACCTTTTCTTTCCTTTCTTTCTTTCCATTCCTTTTCATTCCAAAAACAATCTCGAGAAGAAAGCGTAAAACACTAATCAAGACCACATATTTTCTCTATCTTTACCTAACCACAATAATTCACATCTCATTCTTTTACTTCTTCATCATCGACCAGCCTCCAGCTGCAACTTGAAGCCATTATCTGTTTTCTTCCGGATTCACATCACCATTTTCTTTCTTGTGTTCATCCTCATGTTCTTACATCTCTCCAAGTTATCCTTATCCCCTTCGCGTGTAGCACATTTGAATAACTAACATTTTCATAAAAAGTCTCCCTTCACCTAATTAAATCGGGTGTAGCAAGTGCCATTGCACATCCACATAGATCCGCCCGAGTACGGTGCATGATATTCCCTCTTTCTTTCTACCGCAATCTCTTTACATCCCTCTTCATATCTCTCACAAAAGAAATCAATTTTAAGCTAACACTTCGAATGGCGGAAGGTGACGTGGAACTCGCTTGGGCATGTAGATATTGAAGAGACTCTCCAACTTCTTAAATACGATGGAGTAGAAAGCTACTTATGTGCATAATCTATTGCATAATCTATCAAGTCGTTTAGATTCCACGCCTGAGCAAATATTAAAAGAATGTGTGTGGAAGGTAAGTGATTCAGTTGACAAAATTAAGGCGTGTTATGTCGCGATGCCGACATACTCTGATTCCGAACTTGTCAAACTGATGGTGACGGATGCTTGTTTCATACTAGCTTTCCTATACAAATATGACATAGGATATTCTTCAACAGGACCAATCGAGTTACTTTACACACATATACTCCCAGACATAGTTCTTATAGAAAATCAAATTCCATTTTTTGTTCTTCAAGGCATATTTGAGTGTACTTTTCTAAAGCTTCATCCCACACCGTCTCTTGCTGATTTCATCTTCCCTATTCATAAATTTTGCAAGATATTTTCAGGAGATTTTTAGTAATGGACAATTCCAGCATTTCATCAACTCATGATCATATCCTCGGCTTTCTCCACAAATCTTACCTGAATCCAGATCGTGATTTATCAACAGCTCCGGTAAATAAAGGCCAAACTGTTGTTGAATTGGACAGGTCAGGTGTGAGGTTTATCGCTAAATGTGATGCAAAGTGGCCAATGGCTATGGAACTGAAATATTCAAGGTTCCTATGCTTCCCATTGTCATGGTGTAAATTACCTACACTTCAAATGCCAGAACTACGAATTCATGATCACTCAGAGTTGACTATAAGGAACCTCATTATATATGAGCACTCCTCTCAAGTTCAGCCTTGTCTCACATCATATATGCGTGCGATGGATTGTTTAATAGATACTCCCGAGGATGCTAAAATCACAAGTCCTTGTCAACTATTTAGGTTCCGATGAGAAAGCAGCAGGTTTAATAAACAACATAGGCAAAGAGGTTCCCTTTAAAGTTTTCTATTACCATTATGAATGGGAGCAAATAGATAAGTACTACAATGCTAAATTGCCCAACCTTATTGCAGAGTCTAGGCGTAAGTATTTCAGTAATCTATGGAGTATCATTGCTCTAATTGCTGGAATCGTCCTGTTTGTTCTTACTGTGGTTCAAACTGTCTATGATGTTAATTAAGGCTTTGAAGGACACAAAGGCTACATGATTCCATAGCTGTTTCGAGCATATATGGAACCAATTAAGCAGTTGATTATCGATGTGGTTATTCTTTTTCAACTGGTTATTCTCCGCTTTTACTCATTTATTATCTTTTAATTTTTTTTATCCATGTTCTAGAATTATAATTTCAATGTAAGCTTAACGTTGTTTTCGTCATTATAATGTTCTTTCTTAGGCACAAAACTGGGTTTTAATTACGTTTTTCAAGCTAGATCTCATCCAATATACATTGACAAAAGCCCTATTACTCTCTCCGTCCCAAAATAATTATCTCCGCAAAAAAACACATAATATAAGAAAAACATAATTGTTACTGGTTTATTATTCTTACTTTTTATCAGAATGTCAGTTTTACTTTAGCTAATTCATTTTTTTTTTTTTTTTTTTTTTTTTTTTTTTTTTAAGTATAATTTTAAAGAAGTGTAATATGTTAAACTCGATCATTACTTTCATATTTATTTTTAGTAATGGACCATTAAATTTGAGCAAATGGTTCAAGAAAATTGTTATAGCATATAGTTACATTTTTGTCATTTACAACTTCCTTACTTTCGTGGTTGCGGCGTTTTTTATTAAATTAAAATCATCTCAAGTTTAACTTTCTCATTTTCTTATGGTAATATTGTGAGAGTAAGTAAAGTAATGGGTCTTTCGTTTAAATTAATGGTGATCAGCCATTTTATCATTTTCTTGTTTTTAATTGGTACAACATGAATAATATGAGACGTTAACTTGAAAAGATACTTATCCTTTTATATATTAGGAAGAAATCTACGATTTTGTCCCGGACATAAAACCACAGCTTTTTAGTTGTGAAGCGTGACCACTTATGATAAATGTATCATAGGCTACAAGTCGGTACATATGAACCGACATTTTAATAAATGCCAAGATCGATACCAAACTTAATTGTTTATATTGCTTTGATTCTTATTCCTTAAAACCAAAAGTCCAAAACCCCATAACAAATACTAAGAATCATGCATGATATTCACACACCTCTCTATCAGGGTCGTCCCATGAATTCTAAAATTTTTTGAGAGTCCTCGACGAAATTACAAAATAAAGCATTTCGAGAAGGAATGTTATATATAAAATGTCACTGTTTATAAAATATAATGCAATTAGTTATCTAATAGTTTTAATATATTACTCATTTAAGATATTTTTTTTATCTAAATATTATTTTCTTTGTGAAAAATATGTGTACGCATGCATATAACTATCAACAGGAAAAATTTCAAGGTTTCTAAAAATTTTAGGTCCATGAGCGGTCGCTCATCTTGCACACCCTCAAAAACGGCCCTGCTCTCTATAATATACTTTGATTTTTACTATAGTTTCGTAAAGAATTCCATTCTCCTTCTCTCTACATGATAATCACGCACATCCCCTTTCTTCTCCCATAATCCTTTCTTTCTAATATACTTTACGTGTATCTAGACATACATTCCAAGCTATATATTTAGCAGCCAGCTAAGTTGGTTATTCACCAAACTCCCATCTCGTTTAGGATTTTCTAAAAGAAACATATACAGTACGTCTGGAGGTGTTGCATGCATGTTCTGCCTTATAACTGCACAAAGTAAGAACTAATTAATGCTTTGAATTTGAATATTTGTTTTGTAATATATTCAAGCTTCAAGTTTAGATAACAAAGATATTTCGTTGTATTTTATCATTTTGACTTGCTCAATATATACGTACAACTGTTTTTGAAAGTTGATACAATGCTTGTCTTGTTTGTGTGGACCATAGCCCAGTCTGCAAACAACAAATCCACGCAACACTACGGTCGCGGTGTTGACGACAGGGTTTTGCTAAATAATGTTCAGTTGACAATGCTTAAGGCACATTAAATAATCTATTTTTTTTTTCATATTTCAACTACTTATGTATTTAATACATAATAAATAAACATAAAAATTAACTTAAATATACAGTCATTTTTAATTTAACAAAGACCAAACTTCTTTTATATTAGTGTTTCTCGCTGCTTTAAGCATTGCCCTTTGGTCATTGTTTAGCAAATCACATTATTTAAAAATGTAGTATTTAATTTTTCATTCTTTTTTTAGCATTGTCTAAGCAACTTTTTAATGCTATATTATTATTATTATTATTATTATTATTGAACGGCGAGTTAGTAGTTAGTGATTCGAGCCCACATTGACATCCAATTGGGCAGTATGCAAGCATCGAACTTTTCTCCTTAGGGGATAAACCACACTCCTGCTACTGTTTTTTCGAGCCCCTGAAGGTCCATGGTGAGACTCGAACCTGAGACCTCTCCAAGAATGCCTCCCCAAGGTTACCCTTGGTGGCCAACTAAGCTATCCCAGTTGGTTTTTATACTTACACTTTTAGCATTTAAGCATTTTTTTGTATTTTGTTCATATACAATAAACATTTTAACCTTCTTCGTTAAAACGGTAATAAAATACACATAGATGTCGAATTCAGAAATACTACCAAGTAATATACAATAGCAAAATTAAATTAACTATACAACACTTATTGGCAGTTTGGTTTGAGGGCTTAGGTTAGAGGATCAGGACTTGGACTAAAAAAATGTTGTTTGGTTTCTCTTGCTCGGCTTTCCGTATAGTAGTTTGTCTAAGACATCTTCTATTTGAAAAACCCAATGAGGTTGGGTGGTTTTGATTGGTTTTAGAAGGAAATGGGTGCTTTTTAATAGTTTAGAATTTCATTTAAATTTTTAAATAATTTATTTTATTCCTAACTTCAATATAAAACAAACAACTTTTATAATTTATCTCCTAAATCAAATCAAATCAAAATCCTAATCCTAATCCTAATCCTAATCCAAACTCAAATCATAATGCTAAACCCATCTACAAACCAACGGGCTCTTAAATAAGACAATTTTGATACATTTTAGATAAGTATTTTCTTTAAAAAAATACATTTAGTTTGGAACTTGATTCATTTTGGGTGTAGGGGTGTCTTTAATGCTATTTATGTAGAATTCTAAGGAAAGTGGTCTGAATTTCGATTCATACTTGTTTTTGTTGTACACAATGCTTTGGTTGTTGTAATTATGAAAATTGTTTGCTTTAAAGTGTTGTAAATCATGCATCATTTTTTGTACATTCGAATTTTTTGAAGAGATAGATAATACGTAACAATTTAATCTAATTCAGATTACTCTTCTTTTTTATTACGATACTGATTAATTTTACGGTAAAAGAACTCAAAGAAACTTGAATAATGATGTTACTGGATACAAGCAGTTATAATGAGAAATTAAGTTATATAAAATTTGATAATGAGTAATGTTGCTTTTCAAAGAAAAAGTGCAAATTGAGTAATGTTACTGTATATCAACCAGCTAAACTTTTTCTAAGAATTTCTCTGGAACTTGAGGATATATTAAAATATTTTGTTTTATTCTTCATTTTTACTTTGTGCATGTACTTATCATATTATACTGATAGTATTCAGGGGTAGACCCGTATTAGTTTTATACAGAGAATCATTCAAAGATTGGATACGGTTTATGTTAACAAGCGATAGCAAAGATTGGATACGGTTTATGATACTCACATTTTTTATTACTTTTGTCTTTTAATGCAGGTTCCTCTATATAACGCTCGTATTCCCTCATCAATCTTCGCCACTCCTAGCCTTATTACTTCCATCCACTTATGAAACTCTTCCCTCCTTTGCTAGATAATACTATCTATCTCGTTCCTATTCTTCCCCTACATTCGCTTTCTTTCTAAAATATTTTCCTTCTATAGTATATTCAACAACGACAGCGCCAAAGTTAATTATTTATTTTAACATTTCGAATGGCTGAAGGTGACGTGGAACTTGGGCATGTAGATATTGACGATACACTTCAAGATCTTCTTAAATACGATGGGGTAGAAGTACAAAGTCCTAGCGACAAACGTCCAGGATCGATTTTCATGGTTCCTAAGGTCTATCGAGATGTCAGCCCACATTCTTTTACCCCCCGAGTGGTCTCTATTGGACCTCTTCACCACGAAGACGAACATTTAAAAGGATTCGAAGTGCAGAAAGCTACTTATATGCATTATCTATTGCATAATATATTGAGTGATTTAGATTCCACGCCTGAGCAAATATTAAAAGAATGTGTGATGAGGGTAAGTGGTTCAATAGACCGAATTAAGGCATTTTATTTCGGGATGCAGGCATACTCTGATTCTGAACTTGTCAAAATGATGGTAACGGATGCTTGTTTCATACTCGCTTTCCGATACAAGCGTGACATAGAATATTCTTCATTAGGACCAATCAAGTTACTTTACACAGATATAGTCCTTGACATGGTTCTAATAGAAAACCAAATTCCATTTTTTGTTCTTCAAGACATATTTGACTGTACTTTTCTAAAGCTTCGTCCCACAGTGTCTCTTATTGCTGATCTTATCTTCCCTATTCATAAAGTTTTCAACATATTTGATGTAGATTTAGTAATGGACAATTCCAGTATTTCTTCAACCCATGATCATATCCTTGGCTTTCTCCACAAATATTACCAGAATCCAGATCGTGATTCATCAACAAATTATGATATGGTAACAAATTTCCATTCTGTTGTCGAATTGGACAGGTCAGGAGTGAGGTTTCGTAAGAAACTTGATGCAAAGTGGCCAATGGCCATGGAATTGAAATTTTCAAGGTTCCTATGCTTCCCTTTGTCATGGAGTAAACCTACCCTTAAAATGCCAGTACTACGAATTTATGATGAGTCAGAGTCGTTTATAAGGAACCTCATTATATATGAGCAATCCGCTGAAGTTCGGACTTGTGTTGCATCATATATGTATGCGCTGGATATGTTAATAGATACTCCTGAAGATGTTACCAAGTTGGTAAAATCACAAGTCTTTGTCAACGGACTAGGTTCTGATGAGAAAGCAGCAAATCTAATAAACAACATATGCAAAGAGGTTACTCTTGGAGATTTCCATTACAAAGATGAATGGAAGCGAATGGATGAGTACTACAATGCTTATTGGCCCAATCATATTGCAGAGTTGAGACGTAAGTATTTCAGTAATCCATGGAGTATCATTGCTTTAATTGCTGGAATCATCCTGTTTGTCCTTACTGCGGTTCAAACTGTCTATGGTGTTAAGGCTGCATGATCCCATAGTTGTTTCGAGCATATGGAAACAAGCAGTTGGTTATCGGTGTGGCTATTCTTCTTCAACGGGTTGTTCTTTGCTTTTACTTGTATATTATCTGTTAATTTTTTTTATCCATTGTATTATCTTTTATGCATGTAAATGTTATGTTATGTTTCATATTGATAAACTAGTTTTGTGGTGAAACGTAGCAAACTAGCAATCATTAATCAAAGAGTAGAGTTGTTTTACATACCAAACTTTTCTTACATATCAAGGACTCATCTACATCTTTCATTTAAAAAAAAATCAATTATTGAGATTAAAAATATTTTAATATTTCACATATTTTTATAATTTAAATATCTCTTAAACCTTTAATTGTTAAATGAAAATAATTACAACATCGCGACGAGCATTTAATTATCTTTCTATAGACGGGCAATTTGATATACTTTCGACCCTAAAAAAAATCATTTTTTTCACGTTTTTTTTTCGTTACTGAAATTTGCATGAAAAAATCACATGTGATATATCATAGTATATGATATGTAATATCACATTTGATATTAGTGTTAAATCACATACTACCTCCGTCTTAAAATTATTATCCACATTTCCATTTTAGGATGTCTCAAATTAATTGTCCGTTTTCCTTTTAAGGTAAAAACTAGATAATATAATAGAAGAATATTCTCTTTGAGTGGTTAAAAACAAAAGTGGACCCACTTTTATTAAAATTTATAACTCTTGTCTCCTGACAATAATTTTGAAACGGAGAGAGTATGATTTTTTCATGAAAATTTCAATAACGAAAAAAAACGTGAAAAACACGATATTTTTTGTCGAAAATATATCAAAGTACCTATCTATAGAAAGATAATTAAATGCTTGTCTTAAAGGTATATATTTTTTTGTTTAACGATTAACGGTTTGAAAAATATTCATATTTGAAAGAAAGAAAAAAATAACAAAAGTGAGTTTTTTAAATTGTTGTATCATCAATTAGATCAAATAAAGATTGAGGGTGCAGATTAATCCTTTTGTGTGTAAAAAAAGTTTGATCAAATCTTAATCAAAGTAGATTGTTTTACAAATAAAATAAAAAACGAATATCCTATCGTTGACTATTATTTTATTTCTTTAATTTTTTATTTTCTTTCAAGTTGTCACTATTTTTTTTCACTTATTAGACTTTATCAAGTCAACTTAGGGTGTGCCTGGTTAGTAGTGAGGAAGGGGAAAGGGAAAGAGAAAAGGAATGCAAAGAAATGAGTGATGGTGGGTAATCAATCTCTTACCTTTCAATTTACTCTATAATGGTTCATTACTCATTAGTGGGTAGTCATTATATTACCCCCTCCAACCAAGCACATTTAATCAATCTTCTTCCCATTCCCCCCCCCCCCCCCCCCCAACCAAGCACCCCCTTATATATCCTTCCGCTTTGACAAAAAATTTAAACTTTTACTTGAAAACGACTTCACATTAACGGACACTCAGTAACTCTTTTGACCATTTATAAGAATCTATAAGCATTCAGACCTTAAAACTATTTTTAGATGAAACTAGACTCAATTATCTTCGAAAAGTCGGGTGACGCGACCCGTGACGAATTACGGATTAAAAGATATGATTTTTCAAAAATCGACAAAATCTGAAAATCGACTCTCAACCGTGGGTTGAGACTCCAACCGCCCAGTTGGGTCCCCAGCCGCCCCGGCTCAAACTTGTTGTCTTCCCTAAATACTTCCCAACCGCCGGTTACTAGGCTGCAGGCCCTTTTTGCTACATTTTGACCCGTTTCTCTTGCATACGACTCATACTACTTCCGTATTACATCAAACTTTCCATAAATCATTATGCTAACGTAAATAACATCTCCTTATAAGAACATTTGCCGTTGACCTTCAGGAAAGTATAATAAGGGGTTTTGGGCCAAAACCCATTTTGACCCATTTACATCATAAACCACTTATACTACTTCCTTTGCACACCAAACTTAACGAACATTATTAACTTAACATATTAAACCGTTTTCATAATCGTTTGACCCGTTTACAACCCAAAATGGGTATAATCACACTTATGCCAAACACCCCTTTTACTTTACTCAAAAACACGTAAAACGTACTTTGACACACCGTTAGGCCACCAAATCGTTATGACTCCATTAACATACATTTGACATTTGACTTTACTTTACAAATCATTAAAAGACTCCCGGGGGGTACAACCTTGACTTGGGGCTCGGTATTCTACCTAGCTCTACTTTCTTACCTTGCTTCTAATCTTTGCATATAAGCAAACATTAATCCTTAGTTCAAGCTTACCATTTCCATCGCACATAAACCTACAAAATATTAAACACTTAAACCGTAAGCATGAATGCTTAGTAAGTAAAATGATCATAACATAATAGCATAACTCATTCAGACATTAAGCATCATAACCCATTCATTCCATTACATCATTAAACATATCACATACCTTAGCTACTTAAAGCCTCACCATTTCATCTCAACCTTTCTTACACACTTTCACTTAATCCAAACTAAAATCTCAATCTCTTTTGCTAGTTATGCCAAATTATCCTTACATCTAATTCCACATCACACAATCATTCAAACACTTCAAATACCTTATCATAACAATCATATAACACATAATGTATAGAAATCATTATAATACCAAATCATAACCGTTTTACTTACCTTAATTCCAAGCTAATGAAACCAAGGACATCATCATCTACATCATCATTCTTCACTCTTACAATCTAAGCCAATTCACTAAGGACATTAACACATAATCAATTAACTATGTCATGGCCACAACAACCATAACTCCTTTCTAATCAATACCAATTAACACATAATCATATAGAGAGAATTGGAAGAGATGCAGTCGTGTCATCTCTCGAGTGGCAACATCAAAGTCTATGGAATCAATGATTTTAAGAAAATCCTTGAGATCTTGGTTTGGATCTTCGGAACGAAGTCCATGGAATGCACATCCGCTTTGCACCAACCGGATGGTGTTGGATCGCAAGGGATACATAGGCTCATTGGTTGAGCTAAATGGTGTTTCGATAGCCTTGGTGGCTAGGTCGGGAGTAATCCCCTATGGTGCGGGCTCTAGGTGGTTCGGGTGGGTTTTGGTGGTTTGGTTGAATGAGGGGGTCGAGGATATTATCATCTTCCATGATGGCGGATGATATGGATTATAAACAAAGACACGAAGAAAAAGATAGACTAAAGAAATCCTATGAAAAAGAAAATAAAAATCTCACTCGATAAGAATCTAGTGAGTAGACCTACTCAAAATAAAAATCAACCTAAGCAATAACTATTCCCCGACAGCGGCGCCAAAAATTTGATGCGGGATCACAAGACCTTCGCAAAAGGTTTTACCTCTCAAGGGATCTTGAGAGATTTTGCAATCCACCAGGCAGTGTACCTGATCGTTGTAGTATAGTATGTGGTACGTCCAGAGGATTGATTGTTCTCTAGGGGAACAATGTCGTTAGGATTGAAATGTAGGTCAACTAGGTCTAAAGGTGAGGGATGATTCTTTTATATATTTTTTATATTTTATGAAAGCAATTAAAAATCTCGGGTATTGGAAGAGTGGGCGGAATTAGTTACTAGTCAACTAACCCAAAAACTAATAATTAAACTAAAAACAATAAAATAAAAATAACAAGAAAAGTAAATGTGGTGAACTTCTTATGATGAGGCAAACGTGTTTACTTAGATTTCCTTACTCCCTAGTTATATCTTGTTGGTAAGTTGAGTGTCACAGTGCAATTGGTTAGCTGAAGGGTTGTATTCCTTAATACCAGTCGTGGGTGTGTGCACAACCTTCCCCAACTCTATGAATATCTATTTCTTCTTATGACGACACGTTTAGTACCCTATCATAGAATCATTAACATCTACCCATGGATTAAATACAACCAATAAAACTGTAGTGCACATCCGATTATGTTTCTTAAAGACGTTTAAGCTTGTTACCGTATAGGAGATTAGCCAGTTTTCTTAAGCCTAACGTGAATCTATCAACCAAACAATAAACAACTCACCAACAATTAATAACTAGGTTTCATTAGATCTAAGCAAACACAAATAAACCTAAGCTAGCATGTTAAAAAGAAGAGAAGATAAACAAGAAATCAAACAACACATAGACATGATGAATGATTAAAAGATTACTTATCTTCAATGAAACATGAGAGAAAAGAGGGTTTGGAAACCCTTGGATTCTCGGGAAATTCGTCTATATGGTTTTGCACAAAGTGACTCTACCCAAGTTTCACACTAATGAATAAAAATCCAAAACTATATATAGAATTACAAGGCTGACGGCGTCAGGTTATGAATCCTGACGCCGTCAGAACGCCCCTTTTAGGGTTTCGTATCGCCCATTGGACCTTCTGACGTCGTCACTTGTTAATACTTCTGGGCTGTCTTATGTAGTTGCAAAGCGAGATGGCCTCGCTTCTTTTGTGCGTGACGGCGTCAGGTGTTAACTTACAAAATCTTTCTGGGGCGTCTCGTTATAAAATTCCACCATTCTTGTCATAAGGTGATGGCGTTAGCCTCCAAAGTGTGACGCCGTCAGGTGTATGATGCGGGGTTTTGCAACCTTGCAAAAGGTTTTACTTCTCAATGGATCTTGAGAAGCTTGCAATCCCCTCCAGGCAGTGTACCTTACCGATGTAGTATAGTGAGTGGCAAGTACGGGGGATTGATCATTCTCCACAAGTAATAGTGTTCGTTAGGATTGAAACTAATCTAACTAGGTCTAAAGATGAGGGATTATTATTTTTGTATTTTTATATTTTATGGAAAGCAAGTAAAATATCTCGGGTATTGGAAGAGTGGGCGGAATTAGTTGCTAACCAACTAACCCAAATAACTACTAAAATAATAAAATAAAATGAAAATAAAATAAAGTGTAGGAACTTCTATATGGAGAAAAGCGTATTTACTTAGATTTCACTACTCCCTAGCTATCTTTTATTGATTAGTTGATTTGTCACAATTGCGTGGATGAAGGGTTGCATTCCTTAATACCATTCGTGGGGCCGTGTATGATCTTCCCCAACTCTATAAGCTTTTATCTCTTCCTATGACGACACGTTTAGTATCCTATCATGGCCTCATTAATAGTCACTTATGCATTTAATACAACCAATAAAACCGTAGTACACATCCGATTACATTTCTTAAGACGTTTAAGCAAGTTACCGTATAGGAGATTAGCCAGTTTTCTTAAGCCTAACGCGAAAATCAATCACCCACAACAATCAATGACAAACCAACAATCAATAATCAACAACTAGGTTTCATTATATCTAAGTAAACACAAATAAACTTAAGTCAGCATGTTAATAGAAAGACAAGAATAAGAAATAATCAAACAACACATAGAAATATTCAATGATTAAAGGATAACTTATCCTCAATTAAACATGGATGAAATAAGGGTATGAAACCATTGAAAAAGGTCTGAAATTCGACTTAGGGTTTTAGCACAAAAGTTCCTCTCTAATGAATGAAAAATCAAAAAACTATATATAGATTTACATAGCTGACGGCGTCACCTTATGGAACGTGACGCCATCAACTAGCCGCCAAATTACTTCTCGGATTGCTTAGATCCACATCTGACGCCGTCTGGTTCAACTTCACTCTGGGCGTCTCTCTTTAACATAATACGTGACGGCCTTGACATTTGATAATGTGACGCCGTCACGTGTAAATCTCCAAATTCCTTTCTAACGCGTCAAGTGTAAAACAAATATCCACCTCTTGATCAACATGTGACGGCGTCACCTTGTTACTTTTGACGCCGGGAGGTACTGTTTCCAGCTTGGATTATTGACTTTGCCGTTTTCTTCATGTTAGCATTAAAAATATGTATTATGAAGTGATGGTCATTCTCATATTGTAACTTTGTGTCGTTTGTTAAGATTAGTAATAGTTTAGTCATTGGGCCTTGGACTTGGCAAGCTAATATGTTATGTGCTATGTTTCATAAGCCTAGTTATCCAATAATGTAACTGATTAGCACAAAACTAGCCTGTTTATTTAGTCAACCACTGTAGAGAGGTCAACTTAACAAGTAAAACTAGAAAGAGGCGAATGCAATAATCCAAGGTAGTACAGTTATATTCCCGGGTCGTTAATTCCCCAACGAGGTTGTGATGTCCTGTGATTGAACGAATGTGTTATATAGTTGGTTGATCAGGAATAGGGTTATGATTGATTTGTCACAATACTAAAAGTATAAATAACTCAAATGAGTTTATATCAACTAATAAATACGATCAAAAACCCTAGAAACGTAAAAGGTATAAAAAACGTACGTTTAAATTAAATTAAACGTAAACGTACAAAAATAAAAGTGAAAAGTGATCAATATAAACCCCACAAATGTAAAATTTATATTTTTGAGATCCTAAGAATAAAAGAAAATATTTAGAAAAAGAAAATTATTTATTAAACTTTAATATTATTAATTATTAATTAAAAACTATTTAAAACTATTTAATAATACACTAAAAATAAGAAAATGTGAAATAAAGCTAAGAAAAATAAAATTAAAACTTAGAAAAGTCTAAAATACTATAAAACTTATTTTAAAACTAAAAATATATTTATTACACTATTTATCTAATTATTATTAATTATTAACTATTTAATTATTAATTAACTAATTAAACAAATTAAATTATAAATACTAGAATATGAATAGTAAAAATTCTAGAAAAATTCCTAAAAATATTATAACTTATATAAAAGCTAGAAAAATTATAAAAACTATGTGGTACTTAATAAAATATAATTATGCTATTTAGTTATTTAATATTATTTAATAATTAAGTAAACTAAAATTAATTCTAAATATTACTAGATGACAAAAGAAAAATCTGGAAAAATTTATAAAAATACTTTAATATAAAAGAGATTTAATAAAAATATAAAAATACAGAAGTGCTTATAAATAAGCTAAAAAGAAAATTAAATAGATAGTTTCTATTAAATAGAAGCTATCACTATAAGTAAGTTTGGATTTTTGTGGTTTTTCTTTTATAAAACTATTAAAATACTTAAAATAAGAAACTAATACAAAAACAACAAACTTGGAAACCCAGAATAAGCACTGAAAGTGCTTATTACCCAAAACAGTTGACTTTGAAGGAAATAAGCTCAAATGAGCTTATGTGGGGTCCACTAGGGTAGATTCTGGTTCCAATGAGTTGTGTGAACAATATTTAGCAAGATTCAACCAATTAAGTAGCTTGAATAAGCCACAGAACACAAATAAGCACTTGGCTTATTGGATTCTGAGACAGAAAATGGGACAACCTTGTGAGGTAAAACCAAGTGGGGTCCACTATGATCTAGGCCAAACAAAAGGTCAATGGTTCAAGCCTGGTAGGAGGTGGGTTGGGAGAACCAAGATTTAGGGTGTGGGACCCACTGGTGAGCTCAGAAAGAGCTTGGGAAGTGAGGGGTCCAAACTGATTCACTCAGTTATCTGAGTGAGTGAAAATGAGCTTGTAAGCTTGGTAAAAGCTTTAAAACAAGCTTAAGAAAGAAAATAAAAGGTTATTACTGTGTATATATAATATATTAATAAGTATGAACAAGTGTGTTCACTGGATTAAACTAATAAGCTTGTAAAAAGCTTATAAGCACTTCTAATGAAATTGAGATCCAAACACCCAGACAGGCAACCAAGATGGTCAAATTGAGCTTATGAAATAAGCTCAAAAGGACTTTTAGAATGCTGAAATACTAAGTAGGGCTGGTAAGGATTCCAAAATACCAAAGCTTGACCAATGGGGACCACTGGGTAGCTTATTGAGGGCTTATGAAGTTGGGTTGGTTAACTGAGTCACTCAGTGAACTGAGTGAATGGACAAGCTTAAGCTGAGATGCAGCCCTAGTTAAAGGGCATGTGAGTGAAAATTAAAGCTTGAACTGATAAGATAAGTTGTTTAGCTTCTTAAATAGCCTAAGATCACAAGTTAAAGCTCAGTGATGAGCTTATGATGAGCTTGTGAGTATTGCTTGTTTACACTGAATGATCAGTGTATAGGTTTATTTGATGAACAAGTTAAAGCAAATTAAGCAGACCAAATAAGCAATCAAAGGGAAAATAAGCACTCACTCAAGTAACTAGCCACAAGGGCATCACAAAGATCCAATATACACAGGCTAACACTCACTACACAAGCTTGTGCAAGCTTATGAAAGTAGGTGTCAAAACTGTGCACAGGGGAGGTATATGAAGAATTACCAAAAGTTCAGCACTAATTAAGCACTCTAATCAGCTAGATAAAAATTAATAAAAATAGTAACAAAGAGATCAGCAACAAGACTTTATAATCCTACAAGCTCAAGTCCTAATATCAATTAACAAACTCACAATTTAATTCCAAAGTTAATTCAAAAATTCTTGTGACTGAAAATTGACTTTTTAATATTAACAACTAAGTTTGACTAAAGTGAGCTTTGATCCTAATTTACTGATTACTTATGTTATAATAAGCTATACTAAGTTGAAATTAAGCTAAGTTACAAAGTTCTAAGCTAATATGAAGATTATGGGACTGATTTACACTAACAGTTAACAGATAGGGTAGATTACAAACTAATTTAACTTTTTAACTAATAAGACCTACTTATTATGACAGAACTGAGCTAGTGTGATCTAAATAAACATGCAGTAACAAGAATTAAGCACAATAACAGGCATATACCTAGTGAAACAGCTTGATCCAAACACACCTTAGCAAGGGTATTCTTTTAATTAGTGTTGTATAACACTGATTTAGAACATGAGACTGAATTTAACCACTTGATTATGATTATATAAGATCAGATTAACACAAGAACACAGCAATTAACAACTTATAACTATGAATCACTACTACACTATTTTAACTGTCTAACTTTTAACAACTATTAACTATGATTTTCAATTAACAACCTACTAATTTTACACTAGATTATCACTAACCAATACCAACTAAGCATGAAACAAGAAAGATTAAGCTAAAATAAGAACTAATACAGTAAAATGCTAAAAATAATGAAAATGCTTACAATTTGGAAATGAGATGAACACACAGAACCAAGGACTAAGTAACACTCCTAAATGCTCTCCACAGAGCTCTAATTACCAAAGCAATCCAGAATTAACTTTGCTCCAAGCTTTCTTCACAGATTCTTTCTAATTTATATCCTAATTAGTTGATTTCTTTTTGATTTTTTTTCTTTTTACTGATTATTACTAATTAGAATGATCTAAAAGCTTGCTATGGCTTACTGAGAACCAAGTAGTGTTATTAGAATCCTCTAATTAACAAACATCAAGCAGAAATTAAATGACTTGAATTGAAAATGGGACAAAGTTGAAATAACTGAAAACTGAAATGATAGATTGAAACTGAGTGAACCAAGTTGTTTATTACACTTTAGCAAAGTTAACAAACACTTTTGAAACAGAAATTGAAGATTAAACTAGGTAACAACTAGATTAATTATTTTACTTTTGATCATAAACTAAGTTAAAAATTATGATGTTTCTCTCTTCTGTCTTCCTTCTGTATTTATCACCACTTTTCATCCCACTTGATCAAATATCTCATCCCACTTCATCTTGGCCCTTAAAACTGAGTAATTGATCCAAACCGTTTAAATCCAAAATTGGCGCCAAAACACTCCACATGTAATTGAGGCGGTTTCAAAGCAATTAAAGCTTCTTGTTGTAATGTGGAGGTGTCAGGAAGAGTTTGGCAATGCTTGGAGGCCAAGTTGGGGGTTTAGGTCAAAACCATGGACTGGTATGGTAGCAGTGGTGGTTTTGAGTAACTTTGGGTGGGGAAGCATTTATTGTGGCGTGTTTTTGTGGAAAGGGGTGGTGGAGAGTAGGTAGGAAAGTAGAGGGTGAGCTGGAAGGGGTGAGGTGGTGTTTACAGGTGGAGGGGAGGGATGTGGAAGAAGAAGAGGAAAACGGGGGTGGGTTTATTTGTCTGTTTTATTTATTTACAAAGGGTGGAAGTGGGCTGGTATATATTTGGGCCCAAGTGGTTTAGTAACTGGGTTTAGATTGGATTGGATTTGGAGTTGGTTTTGGGTTTTAGTAATAAAGGGGTCCGTTTGGTATTTAGTGAGCACAAGGACCAATATGTAAATTCTGAAAGATGAGGGGCTTAAGCTGCCAACTATTCAAACTTCACATAAGGACCAAACCTGCAATTAAACATTAGTACAAGGACCATAGATGAATATTTTTTACATTTTTAAACCTTAGGGACCAAATCTGCCAATTTAGAAACTCCAGGGACCAAACTTGTTATTT
>JARVZY010010640.1:0-47608 GCA_030686995.1 Artemisia argyi
CTAGAAAGAGGTAAAAACCTTTTGTACAGGAGTGAAAATGAAGAGAAGAAGGTAAAAATGATCCTTTATATAGGGGTCTTAGAATATCCCAAGGCTTAAATCTATACCGCTCGTTAAACGACACGTGGATTTCTCAAGCAATCAATGAACGAGATTAAAGGCATCAAGCGACACGTGGAAACACTATTTGAAATCAGACGGTGGAGATGAAGGCAGATGAATAGTCGCATGTGTCAAGGAATAAACGGCCAAGATCAAGCAATCGCTAATCACATCAAGGCACTGTTCAATGCATCATAACGCACACTTCTCAAGGAAAAGAGAAGTACAATAGAGCATAGGAAACACAAGCAAATATGGGAAACAACTGTACTAATCTAGAGAGACACACGGCCGTAGCCGCCCATCACCCTAGATTGGGGGACTTGATCACGTACGTAGTGATTACCGGTCCATAAAAATTGCGAACATATCTCTGCACGGGGATAACAACATAAGTCTATAACAGCGTTAGCCGGAGCCACACATTATTCTAGACTGGGGTACTTGATCATGTATGCAGTGATAACTGGTCCATAAAAATTGCGAACATATCTCTGCACGGGGATAACAACATGAGTCTAGAACAGTGTTAGCCGGAGCTACACATTATTCTAGATTGGGGGACTTGATCACGTACATTTTGATAGCCGCTCCGCGACAACGTTAGCCAGAGATAAGAAGACAGAGAGGGGCGGAGCAAAGCTCCGGCCACTGATGTTAGATGATGAGTAGGATACAAATCATGAAACTTGTGACTACCCCGAAGAGGCAAAGAATCCCCAAGGAGAAGACCAGTGCAGGCGAATCTTGCCACAAACGAACACACCTTGGGGAGCACGCAGCAGAGTGGTCCCCATGGAATACGTCAACCAAAACAAAAGACAAAAACAAAGGCCTCACGTCACTATCTCCAACAGTGATACGCTGACAACATGAGGTAAGCAAAGTACAAGGTCAACCCTTGCTGGACAAGTAATGCCAAGATACTCTTGCCTATAAATACCAATGACATTTGCTACTAAAGGGGTAGGTTCTAACACACACTCTTATCCACTTTACTCTCACTTAAAATTTATTCCCGTACTTCAACTACTTATTCTCACACCCGAAGTTGAGCGTGGAGGTCCCCTCCACGGTGAGACTAACGGTGCGCTATTCTTAGCAGGCCCCAAGTTTGTGCATAACTCCCCCTTTCATGACGTGCTCACGTCTTCCTTGATAGAGTTAGTATAACCCGCTAAATATTGGTTCATCATATATATATATATATATATATATATATATATATATATATATATATATATATATATATATATATATATATATAATTGGTTGAACCCTTAAACCCGACTTTTAATGATAACAGAAACACATCCATTAATCGCGTCCCTATTTCTTCATCAGGTTACCTTATTTTTTATGTCATTACTCCCACATTGACACACAAAAAATGGAGATGCATGCAGAATAAGAAACTGAAAGAAGGAGTAGATCTTCTAATGACACTTGAAAACCCAACCAAAGAAAACTGGGACAACTTTTATAGAAAAAAAGGCACCCATGATCATAACCCATTCGAGTGGTATGCTGAGTGGGTTCAAATCTGGCCATATCTCCTAAAACATCTTTCACGTGAATCGGATATTAAGGTTCTTGTACCTGTTTGTGGGGATTCTAGGCTTTCCGAACTCTTGTACGATGAAAGGTTTACTCATATATTACCAATATCGATTTTTCTCAAGTTGTTATCGAGAATATGTTTAAGAGGAATGTCGAGTCTAGGCGGGATATGGAGTGGATAGTTATGGATATTATTTGCATGGACAAGGTATTGTGTTTGCATGCTTTGTTATTACAAATATATGAGGTTAGCCGAGTTGGTAAGAGCTTGTAACTATTATTACTAAATTGTGAGAGGTTTCGACCCATACTTAGTGCAAACAAACCTGAACCACACTAATAACCTCTCCTAAAAGGGAGGTCGGTTGCGGGCTCTAGTCCCGTGCATTAGTTAACCGAAGGTCCGACACCATGGTTATGGAGTATATTTGTTGAATGTGACATGGAAGTTGTTGCTATTTGGGTGTATTGCTTTTTAGATGGTGGCATTAAACACTGTTTTTGGCCACTTTTGTATGTTTTAGTAAGGGGTAAAATAGATCATTTGAGATAGTAGAGAGGATGAGGTTTGTCTTTCCAATACCTTTGACTTCCACCCCACTGGACTAGTATTAGTATTCAGTTCACTAACAAAAGCATTCAGCTTATATCGTTGGTAATTTACTGAAAAATTGGATGCGGGCCTGTAATGTATGTTATGATCCCATGACACAATGAGATAATATTGACACAACAATCGAGATGGCAAGGACAGAGATCCTGCAAATGGTTATGCACTTGTAGAGAACTTTTAAAGACATAGTGTGTTTGTTCATTTGATGTCAATTTTCTCTTGGCTCTATATGATCATGTATGAGTGTCTTTACTTTAGCCTTTTTACTCTCTTTTAGCTTGCTTCGTATGTTTTGGCCTTTCGGGCTGGAGTATATTATGCCATACAGGAGAAGTCCATATGATATAATGATCTAATAAAGACATGTCACAATGAGTGCATCAAATACTGCAGAATGTTTTTTAGACAAAAAAACTCCCAGGATAGCGTACATCACTACATCCCAATTTGCTAATCAGTTTGCAAAGAAGTCATTTGATGTAGAATTTTACATTTTTTTAACCATCTCTTATTTATTGTTGTTGCTTTCCAGTTTGCAAAGAAGTCATTTGATGTGGTTCTCGATAAGGGAGGATTAGATACTTTAATGGAGCCAGAGCATGGCCATGCTGCAGGGAAGCAGTATGTAAAAGAGGTCTCTTGGACTCAATTTTGAGCACACTTTTCAAATAAAATAAAATAAGTTTTGTATGTTGTGCCTGCCCTTAAAAAAGTGGATTTCGGTTAACTGATAATGTTTTTTGGAACAATGGTGTATATCTAGGTGCAGAGAGTATTATACAAAGGGGGCAAGTTTATATGTGTAACCCTTGGACAATCTAATGTTTTAGGTATTATTTGATCTAATTTTTTATGTTTGGAGTTCGATGATATATTCAAAAACTTTGTGATCGTGCTAAACACATTTTTTTCCATGTCAATTCTTAGGCATGCTTTTCCCTTTGTTTCGGGACAACTGGAAAATCGATATTCATGTATTGCCTAAGAAACCATCTAAAAATTCAAGGTTTAGAACTTTTATTGTGGTTTTCGAGAACACAAGTTCCACTACGTTGCAGACAATACGTACGTCTTTTGCTCGAAATACACTTGGTAGTGGTGAACAGGTGTGGATCTATCAAATTTATAATGCTTATCTTTTTGAGGGCCATATGATTTTATGTTGTTACAGTTTGACCACTTAATCTGTCTGTATTTTATAGGCTCGTGGAATATTTGAAGCTCTTGAAACTGAGAACGCAATTCGAACAGAATACCCAGAACTAGGAGTCATTGGTCTCCTTACAGTTCAATCCGACGTCATCTCCCTACCCATAGATGAAACTGAAAGGACACAAGAATTTAAAATTACAATTGAAGAACTTGCTGAAGACACAAAGGGCACTTCTGATGTTAGATTTTTCCTCTAAGCTTATATAGTGAAATGGGTAGGATGAAAAAGTTTGTGACAGTAAATGTGGCTTTTCAGTGTCATTATTCCATCATTTGTTACTATGAGACTTTAACAAGACACTTTGTTTCCTTGTCTTTTGTTACTAGACTAATGTAGAACTTGCAAAAGATCATGAATCTCTCAAGAAATCGTGCAAGGAAATCGAGGAGAGGTACTTTTCTTTGCACACAACTATAGTCCTTGTAGAGTTAGTCAAGTCACATTTGCAGTTTATTGATCCATATGGGGATCTAGATTCAAATGCACATTTTGTTTCTATTAGGTGACAGCTTCAAGCTGTTACTTATAAATGGGTCAATGTAGGCTGTAAGTGGGTCAAATGATCCAAATTAAAATATACGAGTATACAGCTAAACGATTTGGAAGTGATACAAAGAATATTTTCCTGTATACAACTTCCTAAATCAATCTTACTTAAAGATTGAAATTATTGTTGCGGTTAAATTGCTTCTGTCACAACGCATTAATTACTTGAGAACCTATACCGAAATGTTTTTTTGGATCAACCTGGTTCTACCCGCCCCTGCTTCGCTAAACCTGTACCGCTGTACGGAAAAGAACTTCGATCAACCTGAGCCGATTTTGGTTCATTACCCAACCAGTCGATATTGCTGCCTCTAGTTTTGTTAGAGCTTAATGTCATATTGTAATAATTCGTTATTTGCTTTTAGGGAAATTGCATTGCTAGAAATGAAGGATGAGAAAATAACGGATCTTGAAGAATGGGTACTCATATGAATGTGAAGTGGTTTCACAATAAGCATGGGAAAATTTGCATTTTTGTGACCCAAGATGAAGATGAAGTTTATTTTCAACTTAGACTTTGTCATATTGTTAAAATCAAGATTTTTTTTTTTTTTTTAATTTTTTAATAGCAAATTACCTTTTTGACACCATCTCTGCCACAAATCTACACACATTTTATTTTCATATCTTTTCCTTTTCGAGGAATGCTTCACCACTCAAATTTTATTAAAACAAGAGTTAATTGTATTTTTGGTCCCTGGGTCAAATTGCAGATTTGGTCCCTAAAACTTTGAAAGTGCACTGAACGTCCTCATTTTCAAGTTTTCGTCGCATGTTTGTTCCCTTGGGCTTAGACGACGTTAAAATTTTAGGGACCAAATCTACAATTTGACCATACCAAAGGGACCAAATCTGCAATTTGGCCATAACATAGGGACCAAAATGCAACAGAAACTTCAAAATGGGGACTTCCAGTGCATTTTCAAAGTTTTAGGAACCAAATATGCAATTTGACCATACCACAGGGACCAAAAATGCAATTAACTCTAAAAACAAAATCTACACAATGACATGGATGTTGCATCTATTTGTGTTCAACACACCTATAAGCCAATATATAATGCATCCAATATATATACCTATGGATGATACTGGAGCCCATAAAACCTCCTATCCTTATTCTAACTCGCACCTTGCTCACTTCTCGCCACAACTTGAAATCCCTCCGGCAGGCCATGGATCATTCGAACAACATTAAACAACCAATCTTCATCAGTACCAATAACCTGAATCACCAATTTCCCATACTCTTGTTTCTCACCAATCACAACTTGACCACCAAGCTTCTACACGATCAGCACCAAGATATGTTTAAATCTTGGATGTGTCATATAACTTGTCCTTTTTTTGGGGGATAAAGGGTACGATACCCACACTAACTATATTAAAAACAATGGGCAATTTCATATTTCCCCAACAAAAACATAAAAATTCATATGTACCCAAATGATGCTTTAAAAACATTGTACAAAATGATTCAATAGTTGTATTTTGGGTATATATAAAATTAATGATGAAAAGAGGGTGAGATATGAAATTCTCACAAAACATGCTTCAGGAACATGACAAGAAATGAAACTAACCCATAAATCTCTATACAATAACAAGTCCAACAACTCAACAATAATAACCATTACATATCTTCGATGAACTTTGGTGACGATGAATGTATTGAGTCTAATGTTTCTTCTGACGTCACGATGAACTTTTGAACAACTTTCTTAAACTCTTCTATGTGCAACGTTTTCGCAGCTGATTCTTCATGCAACTTTGAGATTTCTTAATGCAACTTTGCCTCAGTTCCGTCTACTTTACCGTCTCGAGTTCTCAGCTCCAAAAGACTCTTATTAAGCCTAATATTATCTTTCTTGAGTTCGTCAATCTTCATATCTTTAAGATGCATCGAGGAAGCAATGTATTCGCTTTGAAACATCAAGTGACATTTTTATAGTAATCATCCTTTCCAATATGAACAAAAAAAATCTAATTAGAAAAGTTGCTCAAAACAAGAAATGGTTTTTCAGCAAGATTTTTATAGTTTAAAAACGTACTAAATCTTAAGTAAACATAACTCAGTAATTTTATTTTTTTACTAACAGACCCTCATGGTAAAATGAATTTGTAAATATATGCAAGACGAAGGTGAAGATTGAGTATAAGTGGTATTATGTTTGTATTCTTATTGTGTTTATTTTATATATACTATATAGATTTGGAGTGTTTTTGGTAAAAGGGGAATTATATTCTCAAATGTATTTCTTTCCTAGTAGTCATAGTAGCATAGGAAAACTTCTGTGCTATAATAAGATTACTAGTTTGGCCAACTGTACTTTTCTTATTTTCTCTAATTTCCTCATAATATTCACAATCAATATTATCAACATTATTAATGTGCATTTTGAGGCATACTGGCATAGTATCAGCACCATCATATCCATCATTACATTCACCATCTTTATCCATATATTCACCTCACTAGGATTATTTTAACACACAATATATCATTTAAGGCCATAGACACAAACTCTTATACCAAAATAGAACTATATAAACGATAATAAAAGGGTTCGTTAGCATACCTCAAAACTTGTATGGGTCTAAAACTTTGAGATTTTGTCAGGTACAATCGCTTCCTCCTATAATTAGCTAAGCTACCACTGGTCTTCTCAAACGCCATATAAACATATCGGTCCTCTTGTTCAACCGAACGTAACTAATAAGATGAGAACAACACTAGTAAGATGAGAACAATCTATATATACTTTAATGGTTTTAGACCAATCGACCTTCAATGGCACCCTTTTTACGAATACCTTACACCTCACAGTACTCTAGAGTCCCCTTAAACTACAAAAAGTTCCCGACTAGCTTATTCTTGTAGAAGATGGTCAATATAAATCCATTTATTTGAATTAATAATCTGAAACAAAAGCCCACACTCTTGGAAACAAAAAATGAAAATAGTGTTGGTAATTTTAGTGTTAGCAACTTATTTTAGGCAATTGTGTTTTACATGAGACCAATGGCCTTATACAAGTTAAGCTCAAGACGGGTTAGGAGGTGCGGAGTGCACACCGTCATAGTTAGCTTGATACGACCAAGAAAAAGATTGAAGGGGTGAAGGGGGGCGCGCCCCCTGCGAGATTATTTTTAAAAGGAACTGACATATTTCAATAGAGGTACCATTTTAGATATTTGACTTAATACACTAAAAGCAAAACATACGAAGTTTAGCTTTCAACATAATCACATTGAAACAAAAGCCTGCTACAAATTTCACCTAACTATAACTTCAAGTGATTTCATATACATAACAAATTAAGCAACATTTAGAATATTAACATAGCACAAATTAAAAGCAACTTGACACGTAGTTTTGAAGGTTCCTAGTAAAGTTATAGAGTTGAGCTTTATTACTTACTTTTTCTGAAAGCACCTATTCCAATAAATTCAGCAAGGAATCTCTATCTTTATCTTTACTCGGTTTCTCAACTGAAAAAAAATTCAAATTATGTAAAAAAACAAAAACAAAAAAACCTTAACATGAATAACATAAAATGTAACAAAATTAGGTACATACCGTGAAATAAGGAGGATGAACTTGAGTCGACATTTGAGTGAATTAGGGTTAGTGTGTAAATTGTGAAGAAGATGTGGGGTTTTATAATGTTTTGAGAGTGAAATCTGATTGGTTCAACAAGGTGCACACGGATTGATGATGTTAGCTTCTATACTAGCCGTCCGATTAAGATTCATCATATTTGAGATTTTAATAGGTGGTTGGGTGTAGTTGGCAATAAATTGCAGTAATAGAAATAGAAGTTTTGACTCAAACTTCATCTATTAGGCTACCCTCAGACGGATACCCCGATCGACAAACTCGATCGATTTAAACTCGGTCGCCCTTCTATGGTGATTCGATCGTCAGACGCAAAAAACCCAACTTGGTCACTTACACGATCGACAATCACTTTTTTTTTTCTTTTTGTGTGTGTTTAATTAAATATAAAAAGTATTTTTGTGAGGTATGTTTTTTATAGTGTAGGTCGCCCTTACTGTGCACCCAATCGCCTGTAGGTCGCTAGAGAGAGAAAACTGACGTAACAGAGAAAATGAGGGGGATTTGTTGTCATTACTGTGGGCAGCCTTAATTAATGTATCTCAACCAAGGTTATAAATAGCGCGAGCAGTGACGCATCAGCATGGCAAGCCTCATGCCTTAGCATTCCTTTTCCTTTTCAATCGTTTTTTTATTTGTGTTCACAACAGTCCAATTTATACAATAACATTGATAGAAATGATAAAACATTTGACAAATCCACCATTTTTCATCTTCTTTCATTTTATGTTGCATCTATATTTTTCATCCATTGTATATCTTCTTAACAAACATAATAATCACATGAAGCACCCACATAACCGTCACACAAAGAAATTGATTACGATGACTTAAATTTGTATATAGTAGTATTAATAAATAAGTGCAAACATATATATATATATATATATATATATATATATATATATATATATATATATATATATATATATATATATATATATATATATATAGTATAACTTTCAAATGAGAACCATTTAAAATGCAAGAACTGCGAAAATCACTTTTTTACAACTAATAGTACATGATGTACATCATTTAAATGCACCATGGCATTCTGGTAAATAAATGAAAGTTATTTTCCTGGAAACTTTGATGTAGGGGTAAACATGGTATTTAACTTTTATTCAATTTCAATAACTGCATCCTCAAATTTCGGGATTGTATCCCCATTTTTATAATTTCCAGATCTCTCTATTTCACTTTTGATTTCTCATCTTCTCAAAAACCCTAGCCACCTCTCTTTTGCTTCTATCAAAAAAATACGCCCCCTCTCATGGTGGATGCGTTAATTCAGTCACTCCGATCAGAAGTCACTCCGATATGTTTATTCCGTTATTCATTCACTCCGATCCGTTATTCAGTTACTCCGATCTGTTAGATACGCCCATACAAAAGGTATTGTTTTTGTTCCTTTAGTTTTAATCAGTACACCATGATTTACATACATATGTTGATTGATTACATATTATTTGTAACTATTTTTTATTGGACCCATTAAAAAAACAGTTTCATATTTGTTGGATAATCAATTTATTAGTTATGTGTTACGAAATAAAAGTGTTTTAATCACTACACCATATGAAAGGTATTGTTTTTGTTCATTTTGTTTTAATCACTACACCATGATTTACATACATATGTTGATTGATTACATATTTATTTGTAACTATTGTTTATTGGACCCATTAAAAAAACAGTTTCATATTTGTCAGGTAATCAATTTGTTAGTTATGTGTTACTAAATAAAAAGTGTTTAAGGTACGTAATTTAATATATTTTCGGTGATTTCGTCCTTTTCAATTTCTCACTTTTTTCGTGTATGTTCTTTTCGTCAGAAAATAAATAATGTCAATATGGTTGTATGTTATGTTCGATATTATAACTAGTCTCAATTTCGAGTCTGTTACTTTGTTTCTTCTTTCTAATTACTCTTTATTAAGAGCAGACAAGATTTGCTTATTTAAATGGCTACTACATATAAATTTCACATATTCAACATTAAGCTAAAAGAAATAAGAGCATATATAAGGTTAAACAAACTCTTTCTTGAAACAACATGTATGTTCAAAACATACATATATGTTCAAAACGTACATGTATGCTTAAAACATGTATGTTCAAAACATACATGTTTAAAACATATATGTTTTAATTAGTGGGTCTAACTAATGAAAATCATATATGTTTCAGAACATGATTTTTTAAACATGTATGTTCAAAACATGTATGTTTTAAACATGTCTGTTAAAAAAATGATTGCCTATAAACATGTATGATTAAAACATGTATGTTTTAAAAATATGATTAAAAAGTTTATTTCCTATTTAGTTGAGATTTAATTGTTTTCTGGTTTGTTTGTACCAGATTAATGAAGATGGTTATAGCATTGAAGATCTAGAAGTGGATGCACACATAGATACATGATGATAATATGCGGCGTTTGAAGAAATACGATTATTGAAGGCGCGCATATATGTTCGACTTCTAAAAATGTTGATAACATTGAGTTGCACATATGTCTGTTTGCGTTAAATATTATTAGTGCATACATGTATAGATCGATTAGATTTACGTATTTTTTTTTCTTTTTAGAAATTTGTATTTTAATTGTATTTCAATCGATATCTATTTTTGTGTTTAACATATATGTTCTTGGTTTGTTATAAATTTACATTATAAAAAAAATACGTATGCACTTTACTATTTGAAAAACATGCATGTTGTAAAAATTATTGCACAAACTAAAAAATAAAAAAAATAAAAAAATTCGTAAAAACACATATGCACTAATAATTTTAACAACAAAGCATGCAGGCAAAAAAGCGAAAAAAAATATAAAAAAATGAATCCGAAAATTAAGGGTTTTAAAAAAACGGAATTTTATTAAAAAAAATAAAAATAAAATAAAAAGTGTCATTTACTATTATGCCCTTATGAATTAATTAAAAATCTTTAATACTTTAAAGAATCTCATTGGTCTAGAAGGGTTCTCGCAGTTCTTGTAGATAACGGGGTTCTCGTAAGAAAGGGACCCTATATATATATATATATATATATATATATATATATATATATATATATATATATATATATATATATATGAAAAGGATCAAGTAAGAAAGAATAATTAAAATAAGAAGGGTAAGAAGTAATTCTAGCCACACATTTCAAATTAGGAGGGAAAATTTGAAGGAAGATGCATCCACTTTTGTAGGTGCATCTAAAATATGTGGTTGTGGTTACTTCCTATCCTTCTTATTTTAATTATTCTTCCCAATCCTAAATATATATATATATATATATATATATATATATATATATATATATATATATATATATGTTAATGTTGTAACTGTTTGTAAAATGAATGAAAAAAATAATGTGAAAATTGTGTTGAAAGTAAGTGGGTTTTTACAAGAATCGGAGAAGAAATTTTTTGGATGCTAATGTTGTAATTGTTGTGTAAAATGAATGAAGAAATGTTATGTTGAAAGTACATGAGGTTTTTTTTTTTTTTTTTTTTTTTTTTTTTTTTTTGTAATGGAGGAATGAATAGAGGTTCAATAATGGAGGATCTGGGAGGAACGAATTGTAATGGAGGATCTGGGAGACTGGGAGGAAGAAGGGAATATGGGAATGGGTGAAATGAAAAGGGTTCACAATGGTTATGAGGGTTCGTAATTGGTTTGCAAGGGTCACAATAAAAAAATGGAGGTTCCATTGAGGAAACAGGATTTTTTATTTGGGAAAATGATCACTGCTGTAACAGCAGTGATCAGTAGCTGCTGTCAAGGCTTCGTGGGGGGGCCATTTTTGCTGCAAAATGAACATTCAAGGACCATTTAGTAACATCGGGGTGGGTTTTGTGTGTTACAGCAGGTAACTCCCTGCTGTGTTACAGCAGGGATGTTATCCCCTTTTTATTTTATTTTTAGGAAATAAGAAGTTCATCGAAAGAGAAAGAATGACAGTTTTTGCATATACTTGATATAAAAGTATATTGCGCATGTGATGATTTGGAAAGCAAGCTGTCACGTTTACTTTGTTTGATAGTACAACGAATCGCTTAATTGTTGGTGATGAGTGTTTTGGGATCTAGACATTGATGTTGAGAATGCTTTATATGTAATCACTAATGGGTATGTTGGCTGTTTTAACAAAATAAGTACGCTCATGGGATATATCAACTTTCAAAATCTGACCAACTTATTATTCTATATACTAAAAACCTGTGTTTTCCAAAAACACTGTTACAAGCACTGTAGCTGCTACAGTGCTTGCTACAGTACGCTACAGTATTTTTCCCGCGCCACGTGTCAGTACAGTTCTCGATTTTTTTTTTTTTTTTTTTTTTTTTTTTTTTCATAAATTTAGTTATGAAAATTTGTTTTTTCAAAAAAATAAAAATAAAAAAACACAAAAAATAATACATTTACAAAAAAATTTTTATACAAATTTATTTCTTTTAAAATACCAAACAAGAAGAAAAAAAAACATACCGAAAAAACAAACAACACAAAAAAATTTCAATCGCAACGCAAAAAAAAAAATCCGTAAACATAAACAAATTATGCTTCCAAGTAAACATATACATACTTCAAATAACAAAATTATTAATTACATCGTACAACCCACAAAATACAAAACACAAAACATACCCGCCGCAACGCGCGGGCTACCCGACTAGTTAAAATCAATATACAAAAATGAGATCCATATATATATATATATATATATATATATATACACACAGAGAGAGACTTAACTTTTTTTTTTTTTTTTTTTTTTTTCAAAAATATCAAAAAGATCCATGATGTTTCATGACTCGCGGGAACCCCTTGATCCCGTCTCTGCTATGGTTGATTGTTAGAGTTTGAATGATTTTCAGCAATCATAATATTTCTGTTGGATCTGGAAGACGGTCACAAGAAATTACCTCTTTTTTAACGGCAAGAAGAGACATTACCACTTTTTGGTATCATATCAAAGCGGGTACGCTTTGTAGTATAAAACCGAGTTGACTTGACCATGATTTAGCGGCATATTTTTTTTAGCTTTAGTCGGCTTAACACTTTTATGTTTAGAGGCAAAGATGGGTAGTTCGATCTAACATTGAAATTGGTTTTGAACTGGTTCTAAACCGGTCCTAAAAAAGGCCGGCACAATATAGGTGCACATTTTCAAACTTAGTCCTAGTTGTTGATTGAAAAACAAGCTGGATTTGCTAGCTAGCTAGACCGAAATCAGTTTATGAAACTAGTTTTAGTTCAAAACTAGTTAAAATCGATTAAAAACTAAAATTGGTTAAAACCCAGTCAAAGTCGGTTTAAGATTGGATTGTGACCGAAATCGTAGCACCATTACGTTTTGTTGATATCCTACGTCTAAATTCCTCGCTTAAAGTTTGAGTTCACTCATGGTACTCTTTGATACCAAAGTTTATCTAACCTTATTTGATGGCTTATAAGTTAATTAAAATTTTGATTCTTGGATTTATAAACTTAGCAATTTAAGCTTTATGAGCTCATAAAGTCATAAGCATAAGTATACAAGCTAAGAGTTACCATTGGGAGGTCTAAAGTTGTACCTAAATATATGCCTAAACCTATGTGGCATTATCATGATAATTGTAGTTAAGGGACTCACTTTTTTCACAAACCATCAAGATAATATCACATATGTTTAGGCCTAAATTTAGGCACATATGTTAGGTCTCCCAATTATTTTCCATAAGCTAATAAGAAAGAGAAAAAAAATGTGGTTACACGTTTATAAGCTCATCTATCAAATTAAGCTTAGAGGAGTTGGTGTGGCAACGAGCTATTTCTCCTCATTTGGGACATACGGGTGCCACATCATCTCAACACCTCTTCACAACTAACCCCTCCTCACTCATAACTAACCTCAACTTACTCATTTGGGGCCCATCACTTACAACTTTATTTTTTTATTCATTTCAATAAAAAATTAAATTCATTTCACACAAATTAAAAATACTACACCAAACTAAATTTATTTCATCAAACTAAAAAAGTTACAATACGAAAAAAAAAAAAAAAAAAAAAAAAAAAAAAACTATACGAAAAGAAAAAAAAAATAAATGATACGAAATTAATTATCCCTATTTTGTTGAAATTGTTCCCATTGTTGTTGTTGCTAAACATGCTCGATAAGACATCGTTGAAGTTTTCTGTGTATGTTTTTATCGCGTAGTTCTTTGTTTTGTCTCCTATGCACTGCGCAACGTTCAACCCATGACTTTTGCATATGTGGTTGCATAGGAATATACATTTCGGCAGCTTCGGATATCGCATATTTTTTATCTTTCAAGATCATGTTATGCATTATGATGCTCGAGTTCATGATTCTTCGTAACTTGTCCACAGTAAATGCACGCGCCGGTTGCCCACAGTAAATTCACTCATGTTTCTTGTTTTTAATATGTGTAAGTGTTTATATTGTTGTGTAAAATTGTAAGTGTTTATATGTTCTATTTATAAGGGATGTAGTATCCAAAAAAAAAAAAAAAAATATTTGAAACGGTAATATTACCGTTCGAAAAAAAGAGAGAAAAAGCAGCATGTGACAGCGGATCTATGCTCGTCGTTTGCACGAGGAGCCCTCCAACGGCGAGCTACAACGAGGGTAGCATGATGTCGTGGCGAGGCATGAGGAGCAAAATCGTTTGCCACGTAGGAACGGCGAGCTCCTTTGAGGAGCCGCACTCACTGCTCTTAGACAAACACTCGCTACATAGAGTCCATTTCTCGATTCCCTAATCTTAGATACAAATACGATTTGCACACCCTCAATTAAATTGAGGAATATTAGATTTGAAAATTTATTCAACCATTTTTGAAATGATATATGTAATCATTTTATATTTGATCTAAATGTTTATGATTGAGATATCACCTGCAATTAGTAATTAGTCAATTTTGTCCATAATGTGCAATTAGGGAATAAGTCGTATATAACTAGATCTTACGGTTTATTAAACCCCATCCTTATGACTTAAAAAAAAAAAAAAAAAAAAAAAAAAAAAAAAAAAAAAAAAAAAAAAAAAAAAAACTATTACTATACATTTGCATCCAAAAATGTAACCGAGCGTATTTTAAAAACAGTCCTTAGAGCTATGTTTAATAAATCCTGACGTGCATAAATTGTTTGCACTTTCAAAATAACTACACATCTTCGTAGCCCTTCAAATAGCAAAAATCTTTTTAAAAATCATGGGTTTGAGTAACACAAGAACGGGAACCCATACAAATGACAGTTTGAACAAACTATGTATCAAATATTTTGAGACGAGCATTTTGTAAACAATTAATACTCCTCAAATTATAAGTTAGAAAAGAAACATGTTGCAATAATTTAGTCAAGATTGACCGTCAACATTCGATTTTTCATACTTGCTATCCATGACTAGATCATGAACTCCACTTCTACCAACACTGATGCTTGTTGTATTGCAAATGCAAAAGCATTCAAAATATGACTTGAAACTAGTTCATATTGAGGACGACTAGTTGAGTCAAACATGTCATAAACAATGAAAAGAAAAGTAAGCATCTTTTGGTCAAAATTCAGCTTAAAAGATGATTGTAAAAAAGAAATGTAACATTAAATTTGACCATTCACATTTTCCCCCAAATCCAGCCATTTTGCTTGTTCTTCATATAGGATTTACACAGCAAACCAAAACTCTTCATGCTACTGATTCTATGGGTAATAGCAACAAATGAACAGATATTGATGCCGCATCTACTCTAAACTCTATAAAGCTATGTTCCATGTATCATCGTCTGCCTATATTTTTGCATCTTGCTCTGAAAAGTTTCAAACAAAGAGCACTACCGATGAGATTGATCAGTTGTATTTGCAACGCCCACAGTCATAGTGCTTGGCCCAGCCACACTTTCTGGCCCAGCTGAGGTACCCCATTTCCCTTCAGACTCGAGTGGCTCAATCAGACATACTCCACCATCTGTAAGTCCCAAAGCAAACTGATTGGGTTCAGACGGATGCGCAGCAACCACAAGCGGGTACACCCTTGAACTGCAAATCATAACAGATTAGAAACACGGAACTATATAACATATGAAACCATATCATTGGAAAATACTCACGTTGGATTTGAGGGAAGATATGCAGTGTAACTGATACGACAACGCAATTGGAGTGTCGATGCAGTTAAAATGCCTATACTTCCATCCTCAAAAGTGATGTATATTGATTGGCTATCACATGAGTAACTAGCATTTGTGATCGGACCACTTGCCTCTCGGGGACCCCACTGTTGGAAATAATAAATAGACCATAAAGAAACTGTCAGAAGTCATAATTATATGATTATTATTTGGCATCTATTTTTGTATCTTGTAATACAAAATAATTGACATGGCGTCAAAAGAAGCTACACTGTATACAGAAAAATAGCTACACAAGAAACAGACCTGTTTCAGGCATTCCAGTCTAGGTGCTTCAAAAATAGCTATCTGAGTTTCATGGACGACTAACAAATGTGTCTGATCTTGATGAAATTGTACACGCGTATCAGCAGAGGGAGCAGCAACACGCCCCCTGGGAATTTGCAACTGTGTACTGGTTTGCTTTTCATAACCAGGTTTTGCGTTCCACACACACAACTGCATAAAGGCATTACTCACTATAAATATGCAATATTATACCCGTTCAACTAATAAAATAAGATTGCCCACAATATAACACTTCAACGAACCAAAATGTTGATAACAGGGATGATGGATACTATTTCTGGTCAATGATGATTGACCTGACTATCTCAAGTTCCGAAAACATTAACATATTTTTTTTTTTTTTTTTTTTTTTTTTTTTTTTTTTTTTTTTTTTTTTTGTAAATTCAGAAAGGAAGCAAAGTATTAGAGTGCCCCAGTTTTACTTACCATAGCATCAGCACTGGAAGATACCAGCACACCAAGCAGATGAGAGAATGCAAGGCCGGTTATTCGTTTTTGGTGGCCTTTGAGCTTGGCCTGGACCTGCTCAGAGAACATTGAATAATAAATATCACTTCATTTCTTGACAGACTATACTGTAAATTTAAGTTTTGACAACAAAACAAGGAAGCAACCTCATCAAGCCGGACACTGAATATTTGGATAGAAGCGTCATCCATGCCTATAGCGACAATGTTGTTATCGTTTGGGTGGAATGCCAGAAAGGTTGCTACAGGTGGAGGGGGCATGAACGCTGTCATAGTCTGCATATAAACAAATTAATAAGAGCATGAATCAAGAAGTTTAAAATGGCCAAAAAAAAAAAAAAAAAAAAAAAAAACCTTTACAGCTAACATATATAACCTGGTTACCTTAAAAGTCATCATATTGAACAAAGAAATTTTTCCCCCTGAAGCAGATATAACATAAGAGTCGTTCTTTGATAGTGTGAAGCATGCTACGGAATCTTCAGGGTTTGTATCACTGATATCATTTGTCATCAATATACCACTAGTCGGTTGCCATAGCTGAGGTAGCATGCTTGTAGTTGCCTAAAAGAGGCAGATAACCATAAGAAGCAAAACTTAGGTTAAAAATATGCAGTAGTCACATTAAGATGTTATAAGAGTGAATAAATACCTTCCCACTAGTATTACGGTCACTTTTCGGCCATTTCCATAGTTTATGGACAGCATTGGCTGCCAGAGCTAAGACACCATGTCCTGAATTAGTGTAAACCAAATTTGTGACCTGCAAGGCGAATAGGATAAAAATGTACTGTAGTTAGCAAAATAGCTCTTACGACCGCTTCATATCTGTTTATATAATAATTCTAACACCAGCTAATGGTGATAAAACAAATGTTATAGACGTACCCGCATCAATGAAGATGTATTATCTGGAAGCCTTGAGGAGCGACACTGTGATGGTTCAGAGATTTCTGTCACTTTCCACATCCTAGACTTGTCAATACCCTCGCCTCCACTTCTGGGCCTATCTACCGAATTCCGTTTGTCACTACTCTGCACATCCCGTACAAATTCAACACCATGAACAATGATTTAGGATACATCAGTTTTGAAAGTAATAAGATGAGCACCATCTCAGAATCATGTCAAACATAAACACTAGGTATCAACGGCTAATAACACTCACCATCAACGTCATGGGAGGCATTGGTGTTCTATTTGTGGTGCTTGGTCCACCGGATGCGCTAGCAGTACCAAATGTAGTCATTGCAGAAGTCTGTACAAGAAGAAACCTTAAGTACAAATGACATACTTGACCCTCAGCGAACAGGAAAGAATCCTTACAGAATAATCTGAATTATAAATGAAGGGGTTTAAGAATGTCTTTACCTTAGCTACAGATGCAGACGCAACTCCAGATGCATCAAAAGAACGGTTCTCAGTAGTTCTTAGTAGCCTAACCCCATCTGGATTTGCTAGAATTTTGATTCCATTTGCATGTATTGAAACGGCCAGCAACATTCCATCCTTGTTAAACCGTACAAAAGGAGAAGTCTGCATATAAATTAAGAATCAGTATTATTAGCAGGCACAAACCCAAAAATTTAACTGAAAGCATCTAATATTTACCAGTAAACCACCCTCAGAATCAACAGTCGTCAACAAGTTAGGATTGTCCATATCCCAAAACTTAACCAAACCCTCATCACCAGCAGCAATAAAGCGGTTTTTTGTAGTATCAAACTGCACAACTCCAACTGCTTGCTTCCCAAGCCCATTATAGGTATGCTTCGTATTACCTTCAGTTTCATTCCATTCTACAATGAAAGAGTCTCCTTGTTTATTTGTTCCACATGAGAATAACCTGAAAAGTTCACACATATCATTATCAAGATCAATATTTTGAACAATATCAGAAGCAACCAGCTTGGATTATCCAATCAGATAAAGAGAGACAAATTTCCAAACCTTGTTCCGTCGGCACTATATGCCATTTTGGTGGATGATTGACCTGGTGCAGTGTAGCTCACTCTTGGACCCTCATTATCATACAAATACGCCTTTATTTGCCCGTCAATAGCGGTTGAAAAAACAAACTAGTAGAAGGAGAAAATAAGATACGATAAATTAGTGACTGCTATTCTAGCTTTCAATATGAGAAAATGGTCATACCTGAATATTTTCCTTGAAATGTGGGCATACAGAATATACAGGTGCTTCATGTCCTTTAAATTCATTCTTTATAGCCCCAGTTACTGCATCCCATACCTGCATGGAACTTTAACTTATACCCAATTGATTCAAAACTTTACCACTTTAAACAGAGTAAATAAGTAAATATACAAACCTTTATCAACTTATCATCTCCGCAAGTTACAATGGAAAGTATTTTGTTCGGATAAGCGAAAGCAAGATCATTAACACTGCCCCCATGAGCCTCGATCTGTATAGTTGGTACAAACTACTGATTACACAATTTTTACAATCTAATAAAAAAAACTTGTACTGTTGTGTTATCACCATTTACCTCCAAGTGGTTCCGTATATCATCACCACCATGATATGAGTATATTTGCACAACACTCTTCGAGTATGCAACACCTATACGAAATGCATGCAAAGGATAAATACATTGGGACCTTAAATTGAGACTCCCTCTACTCTCCTTAAACTGTCCCCTTTTGTTGTTTTACTATCAATGTCATACTATTGACTTTCAAGATTCACATGAAGTATTTGTTACATTGTTAAAAAAAATCTAATGGCAAAACTCCTGTATATTATGCTATCCTTAAAAAATGAAATGTTCGAGCATATTCAAATTAAAGTTAAGAGTCAAAAAAGATGTTTGCTTAATATTTACTTATCAGGGGACACCTAAAGTGGCACTTCGAAAGATTGCAATAATTATAAGGATACCAAATAGCTTTCCATCAGGGCTCCAAGTTACACGATTGATTGATGCAGTATAATCATTGGCCAAAGTCGTCTGTTACAAATGCAAAGCCAATTGCATATGTAAGTTTACTCTATCTGTGTACGATATTAAATTGCATTCCAACATCAATCTAAATAGAGCTTAAAAAGTTGACCTGAAGGTTCACTGAACAAGAACCAAGACTGGAAACCTTGAAATTTTTCTGAACAAGCTTCTCCCTGCTACGCAAGTCCCAAATCATAATTTCTCCGTTGTTTGTTCCAACTGAATTTTGCCAACGCATATCAAAACAAATGACAAACAAGCGTACATTCAAGAACGCATAAACAACCCGTAGAGCAAATGTTAAGCTCTTTAGTATAGAGAAACTAACCGAGAAGCAGGAATTGATGTATGGGGTGAAAATCCATACTGCTGACCAATGAGTTCATCAGATCAAGGGTCATAACCACAGCTTTAGGTAGATCATCAGATGAATACGAGCTTTGCCCATGACTCTGTCCACTGTAACCAACGGGTAAGACATTTACAGGCGGATGATTAACCTGCACCAAGATCAGGGATATGTCAGCAGCTAGTATCAAGTAATAACCGATAAAGCATTAAAATGTCAAATTTTCAAACACGTTGAGGTTATGAAAAGAAGAGCTAGAGTAGTCCGTACTTCATCAGATATCCCAAAGGCCCTTGTCCTCTTAAAAGCATGTTCCGAGTCAGCTGTTCGAAACTCTAAAGCTGGATTGTTGGTAGGAGGAGTCCTTCCACGCTTTAACATAGCTGCCATGTCAGAAAATGAATGATCAACTAAATCAGCAGTAATAAACATAATAGACTTGGTATGTTAATGATATGGCCAATCTTAACAAATTATTTTATAAAAAGGAATTACATACAAGCATCATTGAGAGGACCAAAACCAATAATAGGTCCAGCAGAAGCCGACAGGTGATGCACAGGTGGATTCGGCATCCACCCAGCAAGATTAGGCGGCAGAGGTGCTGGTGCAGCCTGAAATAGCTTCAGATAATAACATAAAAAAAACACATTAAGACCGAGTCACCATGATTATTGGAGTTGAAACGAATTAAACATAAAAAGAATACAGCTGAATTATATCACTTACACCATGAGCACCCAAATGAACAAAGCCTGGCTGCGGTTTAGGTACTACGCTCAATAATTGATTAGTAACAGGGGATGGAGCTCGTGCAACATTTGGCTGTGGCTGTGGCTGTGGCTGTGGCTGTGGTTGTGGCTGTGATAGTGACTGCACACAAGAATGATCAACTAACAGAGTTCTTATATCCGGAGTCGACTTCTGATTTTTGCACAGCTGATGTTGCCAATTTAAACTACAACCCAAACAAACTATATAATAAGCAAACACTATAACTGAACAAAATATTCTCCGCTAACCTAATATTCACAAAACACAAACCTTTGATTGATAAGCGTCCTCAACCTCTGACTCTTAAAACTAGGATAGGTTAGCTTATCACGAAACAGAGGATTTGCTTCAATCAGCTTTTTAAGTTCAGCAAGCATTACACTCCTAGCTGTCTTGGCGTCTGCGTATTTGGACAATTGCTCGTTCTCTCTAAACACATGTTAACAAATGATAACACATTACACAACAAAACTCATACACATCTAGCGTGTAAAAACTACCATCACCAAAATAAAAGCAATCGGCGTCTTTACCTGAAGTTCCCTAGACCCAAAAGCAGCGTTATTTCCTTATAAAGTTCTTGATTAAACCCCGAAAACACTTTCAAGTCCTTACGTAGAATTTCACAAGCTTTAGGATGATCATTCCTAGAAAATTCAGCAATCGCTTACAATCCACAACAACATTTTAACTTTCACAACCATAACTCTTAACTAACAAATGTACCACAGTAAAATAAAAACACATTAGGATGCAATAAACATACCTATCTAACGCTTCAAGGTACTTCTGTTTCTGAATCTCGAAAAATACCTTCATCGAATAACGATTATCCTCAACTTTCGTAAACCCGTGCAAGTACTTAACCACTTCCTCCCACTCGCCATTCGTCACCATTTCCTCGAAATATCGCATATTAAAATAAAATCCTGACTCTTGCTCCAACCTCCACAACCACAACAACAACAACAACAAATTCATTCACAAATAAATAAATAAATAAATAGATAAATAATAAATAACACTAACCTGTGTAGAGTCTCTTTATACTTCCCCTCTTCATCTAAAAACTGATGTATTAACAACACCAGCTCTCGAGCTAACGACGCCATCACTCTAACTGAACAATTAAATTATATATTAAATTAAACTAGCAGGGTACCCGCGCAATGCTGCGGTGGGTACCTGGTGACTAATTTTGTGGCGAGTAAATATTTTTCATTTATACCGCGTGTTGCAGCGGGGTTGATTTTTAGCCAAAGTATTTTTTTTTTATTTTTTTTATTGTAGCTTTTTTGTTTCGTAATTTTTATGATATTTGTATAAATTTAAACCATAAGCCACTCGTAAAGCAAAAGTAACATATTTATGTTTTAGGCTGCTGCTGGATCTCGAATAATGTGTTAATGATATTGTACTTTGTGGTTAAAAAATTGTATTTTTTTGATGAATGGGTGTTTTTAATAGTGTATTAATTGTATTAGGTGAGTATTATTTTTTTAGTTTTTATGTGTGCTTTGAATCCTTGTAAATAATGCTTATAAGGTAGTGTTTTTGACTTAAGGGGTATTTTAATGACTACTATTTAATAGCATTAATGTTGTTTGATAGAAAAGTGGTTTGAAAATGACTCCAAGCTTATTTTTGTTGTACCATATGCTTGTTTTGTTGTAATTCTCAACATTTGGTGCATTAAAGTGTTGTAAACCATGCTTTATTTCTTGTAAGTCTGAAAATTTTGGAGAGAGATTCATTTGTGCATTATATGTAGTATAGATACATTATTAATTAATTAATTAAACATATAGCTTAAAATAAAATCCATACAATTAATTTACACATAAATCACAAACTCCATTAATAATGACGTCATCACACTACAAAATTAAATTAAAATAAAATAAAAACGTAATATCAATTTAATTTACACCTACTTAATGACGTCATAACTCTAAAAAAATTAATTTAAACCAAAATAAATTATAATCACAAGCTTTTTCTACTTAATGACGTCATCACTCTAAAAAAATTAATTTAAACCAAAATAAATTATAATCACAAGCTTTTTCTACTTAATGACGTCATCACTCTAAAAAATTTAATTTAAATCAAAATAAATTATAATCACAAGCTTTTTCTACTTAATGACGTCATCACTCTACAAAATTAAATCAAAATAACCTAAAATTTCTAAAACATATATATAACTTGAAACTGATGACATCATCACTTTAACCGCACAGATAATTTACATTAAAAAAAAAAAAAAAAAAAAAAAAAAAAAAAAAAAAAAAAAAAAAATCTAAAAAACAGAGCAACCGACTTAATGACGTCATCACTCTACACAATTCTTTTTTATAAAAAAAATCCGTACAATGAATTTAGACCTAAATATAACAATCGGTACATAAAAAGTGAAATTAATTTGTGCATATCATAACACTGATGCATAATTTTACCACAACAATCATTATAACCACTAAACATGCTCAATTTTATAAAATTTCACACAATTTTATAAAAATTTATGAAATAATAAACATTAGGTTAAATAAAAAAATTTATACCTTCGTAACAAACAGATCGGTGTTTATTTTCTAGAGAGAGAAAGTTGTTATTGTGGAGAGAAAGAGAGGGGTTTGATGGAATGTGGATTGAGAGGTGGTATTTATAGTGGTTAGGGATTTTATAAGTGAAGGGGGAAATTAGGGATTTTTATAAGTTGGTGTGTTTATGATTGATAGGTTGCTGTGGTTATGATAAGTGATGTGGGTTATATTTTGGCTTGTAGGAAAACGGTGGTTTTGGTATTGCTTAATGGAAAAGTTAGCATTTATTGACGGAAATGTTTTTTGATTATGGAAATATGGTGTAATTATTATTCTGTGTATGGATAATTTTATTTCTGGATATTGCCTATTAACTTCTTTATGTGTAATATTTTGTGGTCGGCTTTTCTTTCTTATTTATGGTATTACACTATTACTAACGTTTAAATATTAAATATAGATAAAACAAAGTTTTTAATTAATCAATTAAAAAGTTCAGTAAATGATGCACCATAAAGAACTTTTGTGTCAAAAGTTGTTTGATGAATGTACTTTTTCTATAATTTTGTTTCGATGGAAAACATATCATAAATTTGTTATTGCCTTTCTAAAAAAAAAAATCATAAATTTGTTATTTTAGAATTAGCACAAAGATTTTTCTATGTGCTTTAAAAGCACAAGATAAGGAGGCGAAAAAAATAAAATAAAATAATCAACCATACGGAAAATACATTTTTTATAAGTCTCTAAATACTTGTAGGGTTTTTTTTTTTTTTTTTTTTTTTTTTTTTTTGTCTTCTTAGCATGTGTCCCTAAAGCATAAAATAGAAAAACTCATGTCACAAATCCCATGTTTATGTTAAAAAAAAAATGTTAATTTACTCATCTACGTTGTTTTTTTCTTTACTAGAAAACAAATTTTTTAAAATCTAAACAATACGTATGTTGTTTGACTTGACATTTATTTATCTATAGTTAAATTTGAACTTTTTTGTTTTTAATACATTTATTTGATATAAGTAAGAAAAATACTTTTTCTGACTCAATATTATTGTATACATTTCTTTTATAATGTCTCAAACTAAATGTTCACTACTAAAATTAAATTAAAAAGGAGAAAAAAATTGATATAATTTACCATATTACATTTCCTTGATATTATTATTACAAACTAGTAATTACTTATTGTTCGTTTGGTAGGACGGAATAAATGTCAAATAAATGGAATAATCGACGTAATAGAATAAGTGATGTAATGTAATAATTAACTACCGTTATTGATCATGTTGGGTTGTATAATAGGACGTAATGTAATCGATAAGAAAAAACTAAAATGTCCATTGATTATAGAAAATTTATTTAATGTGATTAGTTAATGATCGATTATTATGTAATTTTGATTCCATTACAACATGAAAAAAAAAAAAAAAAAAAAAAAAAAAAAAAAAAAAAAAAAGGACCTCTAAGTTATGAATTCGTTGTAATTGGTCATTCCTTGTAATGCACCATTACATTATATAATTGTAAACAAACAAGATTTTTTTTTATTTCATCGTAATAATCAATTTCATTCCTACTTTAATAACAATATACCAAACACTACCTTAGTAATGATAAAAGTGTCATTTTATAAAGGGTCCTATTATAAATACTACCCACTTTTTACATTCTCTATCCCTAGCTTACTATTCTTTACAGTACAATACAATTTTTTTATTTGTTTTTGTTCTGTTTTTTTTTTCATTTAATATTTTTGACCTCTTAAACTTTACATTTTATGTTATGTACTTTCAATTTTATAGTTTTTTAAGATAAATAAAATTAAAAAATTAAAAAAATAAATAAATAAAAATAAAAAAGATTGTTATTTGTGTTTTATGGGATACCAATAAATCATCTCTTTTGTAAAAACTAAGAAAAAGAAAATATTAATGATTATGTTTTTCTTAAGTTATGTGTTATTTGTCATGAAACAATTATTTTAAGATGAGGGGTACTTGAAAATATGTTCACACGCATTTGACGTGACATTTAAAATGTTCACATGTCTTTTATTTTTGAGGTGATATGCACACCATCAAAAAGGATTTGTACATCACAATCATGCATATTTAAAGTGATTTTTTTTTTTTGTCCTTTTGATCTTTTTAACATGTGCCCCTAAGACATAAAATAGAAAAACTCGTGTCACAAATACCATGTTTTTGTTTAAAAAAATAATAAAAAAATTAAAAAAAAAAAAGTTTTAAACAAAATGTTATTTTACTCATCTACTTTGTTTTTTTCTTTACTAGAAAACAAATTTTTTAAAAGCTAAACAATAATTACGCTGTTTTACGTGACATTTATTTATCTATAGTATTTAATGTTTAAATTTGAACTTTTTTGTTTTTAATGCATTTATTTGATATAAATTGGTTATCTTGTAAACTCGAAATAAGAAAATTACTTTTTCCATCTCAATATTATTGTACACATTTATTTTTTCAATGTCTCAAACTAAATGTTAACTACTAAAATTAAATTATTAAAAAAAATGTAGTTTTACCATATTAAGTTTCCTACTATTAATGCTACCCACTTTTTACATTCTCTATCTCTACCTTACTCTTGTTTACAGTACAAAATAGTTTTTTATCTGTTTTTGTTTCGTTTTTTGTCAATTTAATACTTTTGACCTATTAAACTTTATATTTTATGTTCTGTAATTTTAATTTGATAGTTTTTCAAGATAAATAAATTTATAAAATAATAAGATTATAAAATATAAAAAATGAAGTTGTTATTTGTGTTTTATGGGGATACCAATAAATCATCACTTTTGTAAAAAAAGTAAGAAAAAGAAAATATTAATGATTATGTTTTTTCTTAAATTATGTGTTTTCTGTCATGAAACAATTATTTTAAGATGAGGGAGTACTTGAAAATATGTTCACACGCATTTGACGTGACATTCAAAGTATTCACATGTTTTTATTTGGAGGTGATATGCACACCTTCAAAAATAACGTGAACCCCACAATCATGCATATTTAAGATTTTTTTTTTTTTTTTTTTTTTTTTTTTTTTTTTTTTTTTTTTGTCATTTTGGTCTTTTTATCATGTGCGCCTAAGGCATAAAATAGAAAAACTCGTGTCACAAATATCATGTTTTTATTTAAAAATAATAATAATAATAGAAGTTAAAAGAAAATGTTAATTTACTCATCTACGTTGTTTTTTCTTTACTAGAAAACAAATTTTTTTAAAAGCTAAACGATAAATACGTTGTTTTACTTGACATTTATTTATCTATAGTATTTAATGTTTAAATTTGAACTTTTTTGTTTTTAATGCATTTATTTGATATAAGTTGGTTATCTTGTAAACTCGAAATAAGAAAAACACTTTTTTCGTCTCAATATTATTGTACACATTTTTTTTAATGTTTCAAACTAAATGTTCATTACTAAAATTAAATTTAAAAAAAATGATGTAATTTACCATATTACTTTTCTTTGATATTATTATTACAAAACTAGTAATTACTAAGTTGGTGATAAAATTGTCATTTTGTAAAAGGATGTGATCTACACACTCTCATAATTGATTGACACACTCAAATTATGAGTGTCTTGACATTTATACCTTAAAATCATTTTTACTTATTTTCACCCTGTTAGGATATAAATATCAAAACACTCATAATTTAAGTGTGACAATCAATTATGAGAGTGTGCAAATCATATCCTTTTTGTAAAGGGTCCTACTATCAATACTACCCACTTTTTACATTCTCTATCCGTACCTCACTCTTGTTTACAGTACAATACAGGTTTTTATTTGTTTTTGTTCCGTTTATTCTGTCAATTTAATACTTTTGACTTATTAAACTTTATATTTTATGTTATGTACTTTCAATGTATAGTTTTTTTAAGATAAATAAAATTAAAAAAAATAATAATAATAAAAAAAAAAAAAAAAAAAAAAAAAAGTTGTTATTTGTGTTTTATGGGGATACCAATAAATCATCTCTTTTGTAAAAAGTAAGAAAAAGAAAATATTAATGATTATGTTTTTCTTAAATTATGTGTTTTCTGTCATGAAACAATTATTTTAAGATGAGGGAGTACTTGAAAATATGTTCACACGCATTTGACGTGACATTCAAAATGTCCACATGTTTTTTATTTGGAGGTGATATGCACACCATCAAAAAGATGTGCACACCACAATCATGCATATTTCATGTTGTACTATGTGCATCACTAATGTGTTTTTGTTGTGTGCACATCATTTTTATGATGTGCATATCACTCTTTTTTCTTTTTCTTTTTTGACAACCAAAACATTGGTATTCACTTTCTTATATTTGTTTTAAGTGCATAATTGTTGGTCCCTTTTACTAGGTTAATATTAACTAATGAGTTAAACTAACCAAGTTTCATGACTTTAAACAAGGATGTAAATGATTAACAACAAATAAAACGTAAAGATAAGAGACACAATATTTTTCAACGTTTAATTTTTATTAGAAGTTAATCAAAGAATTATACCCAAGTGTTTGTGGAATAACACTTGGGATTGAAACGACAAGTATGGTATGAATCCTCTCTAAACCCAAACTATGTTTGAGTGACAACTAAAGGTTCTACTGAGCTATCTCAGGGACTGTGTTGTTCTTTGGAGGAGTAAAAGTTGTTTGTGAATGTCTAAGCATTAATTGCACAAACTTGTTAACTTTTACTCCTCACTTATGCTACCTATTTATACACAAGTAAATTACAACTTACTGATAAAGACAAATCGATGACCTAGGCTAGTGGAGACAAAATACTTTCGTATTTTGTCTCAGTTACAATAGACTATATTGGGTCAAAGACAATGTGCCTTTCTAATGCACAGTGATGACACCATCTTGACTTTATGCCTGTCAGGGAAAGTTTGACTTCAGGTTGATAGGGACAGCCACTCATACTTTCAAACATTTCCCACTTTGTCCCGCCCATTCTTCAGTCTGCAGTACTTAAGTAGTTGTTGAGGAGTCCTGGGAGTTCAGTAAGTTATTGTCATCCTCACTGAACCCATCACCTTCTTCTTTGGCTTAGGTGTCATTCACTGAGTTCCGCCTCACTGAATGGAGAGACTTTCATCTTAGACTCGTCCTAAGCATCTTGAAGATGACTCACTGAGTTACTGTTCACTCAGTGACTTGTTTGCGTTTAATGATTTCCAACACTTAGGTTAATTTGTGTTCAAATCTTTGTTCTATGAGACTTGGGGTACTGAATGAACCTAACAATCTCCCCCTATTTTGATATAAATTATTCCTAAGTGTTTGATCAGTGTAAGTGAGCATTTAGGCTTCTTCTTACACTAAGAATACAATTTCACAACCACTGAACACTTGAAATTTTTAAACATGGGCCATCATCTTTATTCATCAAAAACATTACAAAATATCCTAACATCTATTACATAAGCTTAGGGCAAAGTACTCAGACTTCCTTCATGCCCATAAGCTCAAGCTTCAGCTTCTTGGAGAGTAGGATGTGTTTATCAGGACGTTCATTCATCATCTTGTCCATCAGGAACATGAACTCCTCATTCTCAGGACTCTTATGATTTCTAGCCATTAGTTTGTAGGCCAGAAGAGTTGTAGTCTCCACCAGATTTATGTCACTCACTCTCTGAAAGGTAGGGGCACCAAGTCCATCAATGAACAAGAGTCCATACTCAAGTGCCTTGATCACTTTGTTGTTGATAAATGTAACACCAAGAGGAAGAGCTCTGTTGCAGTGAAGTCCAGCAATGAATGCTTCAGGTTCGAATGCTACTGCTTTTCGTTTCTTCCTAGTGACCTGAGCTGGCTTAGGAATTGCCAGTCCCTGAGATGCAAGTGCTTCCTGATGATTGATTCCCATGCTTTTGGCAACTCTTTCCAACTCCTTGTATTTGTTAGATAGAGTTAATAAGAGTTCAGGAACACACTTGCTCTTCTTCTTCTTCAGGATGGGTACCATCATGTCCCACTCCTTTATCCCAAAGTCAGAAGGCCTGAAGGGTTTGTAGTTTTCATGGACTCTTCGGCCTCTTTCAATGGTGACTTCAATGGGTTCATTCTTCTTGTATGGATGAATGATCATGTCAGTGATAGCACCTTCACCCTTAGTCTTGGTCATGGTCCAGACATACCTTTCATAGTTCCTTTGCTTTCTTTCAGCCACCTCCTTGGCTTTCAAGTTGGCTTCTTTTATCATGTTCGCCTGAAGCCTGACAAACTCATCTCCTTCCATATCCTGGTTTGATTCCTTAATCACTTCCTTAGCCACTTCAGTGATAACTGGCTTACTGAGCAGTTTAGCATTAAGTTTGTCATCTTTCTCCAAAGCAGCAGCCACCTCTTCATTAGTACCCCCTGAATATTTTCCCATTGTGCAGGGTGACTTCTACAAGTTCTAGTGCATCAGGATCACAGCGCACTTCTTTTGATGTCAGTACCAATTTGGGTGGTGAGTCATCAATGCCTTTGATTTCCTTCCCTTTATCAGGGCGTCTTGTTGTTGTGGTAGTTGCTTCACTGATGACAGGGGTTATGATGGGAGTTGAAGTGGTGGACCCAGGCATGAAGCTTCTCAAGGGAACATCCTCAGTGATGACCTCAGTGGTAGGTGTTGTTTGAGCGTCATTCTTAGTCTTCCTAAGAGGGTCCAACTGTTGACACAGCTTCCTCATAGGAGTGATAGTGACCAATTTCTCCCCCTCAATAGATGCATGAGCTTCATTGGAAGCATCTGTTGATTTGGGACCAGTAGGAGCAGCCTGAAGAAGTCTTAGCACTTCGGAAACCATGCCTTTGAGTTCAGAGGTTTCCGTCTTCAGGCTTGAAAGTTCAGTGGACATGGACTTCTGAGCGTCAGTGAGCTGAGTGATCTTGGTGGTGTAGCAGTCCACAAGCTCATTGTGCTTGGTTTTGAACCCTTCATAGCCAGCTGAGATTTTGCCAAGGTGAACACTTTGCTCCTTGAGAGTGGTGAGAATGGAGAACTGTTGAGACTTGAGTTCAGCAAATTGACTTCCCTGAACAGAGCAAGCAGGCTACTGAGTGCAGTAGATGTGGACTTGTGAGCATCCATGAACTCAGTGAGCTTGGCAAAAAGGGCAGGATCATCCTTAAACTCTTGTTGTATGGCAGTGAGAGTCTGAAGGAGATTAGTAAAGTTGGTCCCTTGATCAGTAGCCAACTTCTCAACTGAAGTCTTGAGTTCCTTGACCTTTTCATCAGTGTTCATGAAAGCAGACTTTAGTTCAGCTTGCTTCTCTTCAACTAAGCCCCTGAAGTTAGCATAAGAGGCAGCTGCTTCAAGGTGCCTGTGTCACAACTCACCATTTCAGGTCATTTCTCAAACTTTGGAAAAACACTATTCATCATTTTACTATTCATCATATTTGGTGTCAGTTTGACATTCCGATAAGCATTCAGAAATTTTACTATTCATTGAACACTATTCATTCTGGAAGAAATTTCATCATTCACGTGCATTATTCATTTATCGTAAATTTAGTTTACAGGTATTTAAATTCGCGTAACCGTATTGGTTCAGGTGCGAATTCATGCATTATTAGTAAGGACACTGCATACGGACTAGAGACAGTCTGCATATCATCATAACAATATTTTCATGTTATACCACTCTTAGGATTTTCAAATTTACATATTTGATACATTTAGCGTTTTACGTATAATTATTTATAAATAAACGTTAACACCTGGTTTATAAACACGACGAATATATCTAAATATTCCCACAATGGTCCCGACATATTTTTATATCCATTTTATCATCATAAAAGTTATAACATTCATTTACCCAGTATTTTGGAAATTTATTTTATTTATAACGTGAGCTTATGAATATTACGACGGTTTTCGTGAAAACTAAACAATAATCACCCGAACACTAAGTAATTGTACCCAACATATTCTTAACATTTTTATGACTTTATTAAGTCCCGGTTAACTTCGTTAATATTTATTTCTAGCAAACCCGGTACCCGATTATAACTAATACTTACACTAAACTACAACTATTATTACACTACATTTCCTAAGTGATCAAAACCGATTTTGCTACCCTTTCACTTATTGAAAACCGGCCACAAGACATCCCAAGACCACATGACTAACAATTTTAACCTTATGTATTCATGTATCATTATTATACATTAAAACCTTTATCTAAATATCCTTACAAACACCTTTTACATAAACATACATAATTTTAGAATCAAAAAGCTCATTTCCCATCTTCTCCATCCAAAACCCACGACCCAAATCCATTCTCCATGATCAAGTGATGATTTTCCAAAATACAAAGCTACAAAGTTGTTCATTTCATCATTCTAATCAAGAATCTTACAACAAAAACACAAGTAACACAAGGTTTCTCATCATCTAATCACCCATTATTTCAAAGTGAGTTATCAACTTTATTTTCATGTTTTCATCTAATTAACACATGTATCTTATGGTTTTCATGCTTAATTTCATGTACAAGTTAGCTATACCACATTATTTTTGTTAACTTTTTGAACATACAAACCCTAGATTTTGATTTAGGTGTTCCTTTGTTAAATTAACATGATTACTAGTGATTAGGAACCCATGGCACCCTAATAAGGTGTATGGTAGGATTAGTATAGATTTGTGGTGTTTGCAAGAGATTTGGTTGAAGTAGAAACTAGTTTTGAACATGAAAAATGGATCTGTAACAAGTATATATACATTCTGTCCCATTTTGGTAAATCCAGGAAAATCAGTAAACATAAAGGGAACTTTGGCAAAATTTTTAGAAAATACTTTCAAAAACGAATCCGTAGGCGAAAGAACGGATTAAAAAGAGTTTATAACGAAGAAGTTATGATTTTTGCAAGTTTATTGACGAAAAGTATATTTTCTGAAAATTGTTGCTGTTGGACGTTTTTCGTCGGACAAAAAGAGGCTTTAGACGTAACCCGAAGGAGCCAAGCTTTCCAAAATATATTACTACATACTAAGACGTAACCGTGGATATAAAGAACAAGTAAAACGGGCTTATAACGACAAAGATATTCACGTTTCAATATCGGCAAAAATCCTCTATAATTGGCAGTTTTCACTAGTAATAATAATAATACTACTTCTACGTACTAAACTCTAGATTTCTAGAAATAATACCAAGTACCCAAATTCATAACTAATGAAGTATTAGTGATTACAAGTATATTTTTTATCACTACAAGGCGTTATTTCAAGGATTTCAACCCGAGGATTTCAACACTAACATTGATACATACGATATATATATATATATATATATATATATATATATATATATATATATATATATATATATATATATATATATATATATATATATATATATATATATATATATGTATGTATATATATATATATATACATTGCAACTAGTTTTATTTTTCTAATAGCCATATTTTCCTAAGTCTTGGAAAATATATATTTTTGATAACAACAAGTATTTTTCCAAAGAGTAGAGTGGTATAGGAAACATGTGCATGGACATTCATAACATCATTTCATGATCTAAAGTAGATCGTTCATCATTCATATTAGGTTGCGGCTAGTGTGCGCGCCTTGTTTTTCAGCTCATTACACGTTCATGGTACCATCATATCATATCAGGTGAGTTTTCATAGCCCCGTTTTCAATTCAACATTTTGATTTCAAATCCCACGGGGGGAATACATTGCATCAATTATTTTAGTACGAGCCCAAGTACCAAAACATATGTACATTGCTTAAGTTGCCTTACCAACCTGTTAAAGTCCCCTATTTATTATCATGAACCGTTAATTTGCCGATTAAGCGAGAGTGAGTGGATAGATCTATCGAGGGTGACGCCTCCATCCATGGTAGTTATTACCAACAGTAAGCGGATGCATTTCATTTTGACATTTTGGGAATGTTCTGGTAAAACATTCGGGAGGGGCATATAATTTCATCAGTCATAGCTTCGGGGTCATGAGCTTAAGGTCTATTGTACTATTTTACTTGATTTTTATCTTGCACTTTTACTTGTGGTGGCCGTACAACATTACATTTTATAAACCTATGGAATTCACCAACATTCGTGTTGACGTTTTAGCAATGTATTTCAGGTTATTAAGGTAGCTCATGTGACATGCATTTGGACCTTTATGGAGTCGCGGAGTCGACGCGTCTCATCATTATTTCATGCACTTATGTAAACGTTTGATCTAGTAGGACTTGTTTTCATAAACTTGCAACACCTTTTGGGGACCTCATATTGTAAACTCTGGATTATTTCAATGATCAAACGAAGTATTTTCCAAACGACACTTTAGGTCGTTCAATGTAACTGTAACTGTGGTGCTATGGCAGACACCCCCAGGTATTCCATTCCGCTGCAAGTTAGGTAAATTGGGGGTGTGACAGCCTGTCCTGATTTGCATCTTCAAGCTGATTAAACAGCCATTCATTGTTATATTTACCAAATTCTACCAAGACCTTTTCAGTAACTGGCTTGGTGTCATCCAGATTATAGTAGCCTGAAGATGGGGGCTCAGTGGGCTTGTCTCCTGATGATGATGATGATGATGATGGTGATGATGATGGTGAGGATGGTTGTTGTTGTTCTCTAGTGGTGTTTTCAGGGGATGATGTGTGATGGGAGTCAGTATGTTCCTCTCCAGTGTGTGAATCAGGATTGACATCTTCAGTATTCATGTCATCTGCAAAAACTAACCCTTCATCATCCCCAAAGTCAAAATCGTCCTCCTCTGACTCTTCTTCAGTAAGTAGTTGTATGTCAACCATAGTTGGACCATGGGATGCAACCAGCTCCCCCTCAGAAGAGGGTTTGCTTTTGTTATGGTTAGGTCCTGACCCCTCTATTATAGCAGATTGGGTTGTATCTACCTGGTCCTTAGGGTCATTCCCCGAAGAATGCGCATCGCCGTGAGAGGGTGAAGGATCCATATCAGAAAGTGGTTGTATGCTCCTTGAGTCTTTGTCCCCTATGATCCCTTCATACACTGACGGGTATTTTCCAGTGGCATCTTTAGGAATCGTGAAAGTTATTTCCCTATCAGTGGGTTGTATGTTTCCCTCTGAGTCTTTGGGATGAGTAGTGGTGCCCTCAGACAAAAGCTGTGATTTTCGAATGTTCTCATCAGGTGAGTGAAGGTTATGGCCCCCCTTTCCAGCAGGGTAGTGCTTTCCTGCCAAAGATTTAGGGGCCTCAACTCCCTGAGACTTTGGTTGTGATTTACTGGAGCCTTTAGCAGGATGTGAAAAGGTGTGGGTCCCAGTCTCAGTGGAGTAGTGTTGCCCCGAGGGTATAGGACCCTTTGCTCCCTGAGACCCTAGTTGTGATTTACCAGAGCCTTTATCAGGATGTGATTGTTGAGTTGATTCCGACTCCACTGACTTGTGTATGTCAGAAGACCCTTTGGGAATGGGTTTGCCCGAGGACACTGAGTGTGATGTCTCGGTGCCCTCCGTTGGCTTTTGTTTCAGGGTCAGTGGATTGGCCTCATCACTGGGTGTCTCAATGTTCAAGGTTTATTTTGGCTTATTCTTGCCAGGCTTGGAGACAGGGGTACCAGTGGCGAGTGACTTGGGTTTAGCCACCTTCCTCGACCCATGTCCTTTCTTCCTCTTCACCTTCTTGGAAGGAGAAGGAACAAGTGAAATTTTGTTGTCACCCTGGATAGCAGTCAACATGTATGTTGTTAGGGCGACAGGTGTAACCTCAGTGGGGTCGCGAGAGTAGTTAGTCTTATGTAAGACTTCAGGCTTGAAGCCCACGCCATCAGGCTTAATATACTCAGACCCCAACAAGTCTTGCAGGGCACAGGAAATTAATCTAGGGTAAGACATGAGTTTTTGCCTAGACTTCCCACCTAGCTTAGCAATGAGGTCCTTGAAGATTATTTCTCTAAGGTCAATTTTTATACCCTCCAAGAGACAATACACTATCATTGCTTGAGTAGTGTTGATTTGCTCAGTGGATGATTTGTTTCCCCCAAGGACCTGACAAAGGTAATCAGGATCCTCCAAGGGGCAGGGAACCAGGTTTTGATGATAGGGGCTTTGGATAGAAGGGCCCCTGGGGTCACATCATGGTGATTTTTATCATATGACCCAAATTCCAGCAGTATTGCTTTCACATCCTCTTCCTTAGGTTGGGCAACAAAGGTCTCAGAGTAATCAAGGCTAGTGGCTTTGATAAAGGTCTTGTAGGTAAGAGTCAGGGACTTTGTCCCATTCTTCACTGAGAACCTTATGGTCGCATCCTTTGGTGCATCAGGGTTTTCCACCACTGTTGTACACCAGAATTCTCTCAAATAATCATGATATATGATAGAGGGGGTTTTTGTGAATGCGGTGGAGAGAAAATAGTTTTGGAGGTATTTCACCACATCCCTGTAATTAGGGAACCCTTCAGGGTAGGCAAAATTCCCGACCACATTGTTTTGGTAAGGTCCACACTCTCCATCTGGTATTCCACATTTAGAGCGTATGTGATAGCTTTGGAAGAAGCCATTGTTTGAGAATAGGTCTAGTTTTGAAAGAGGTTTTTGGTCACAAGATAGAACACACACAGTTTTTTAAGAAGAAGAAAAAAAAATTTGCAAGAGTTTTTCTAAATAATGAAAGCGTGTGTGTGTTTTTCTTTGTGGGGGTATTTATAGGAGATGGAATTAGGGTTGCAAATGTTGCGGATATCAAAGGGTTGTGAATTGATTTGATTGGGTGTTATAAAAAGTGGTTTGATATCCGCATTAAATGCCACGTTTCCCATCAACCCCATTTTTTGCAACATGATCAGATGAACAGTTGTGCGGCTCTGCAAAAGGTACTTTTGCAGAGTGATATCACCACATAAAATATCAAGAGATATTATATGTGAGTGAGAGCATTTAATGCCTAGTGGAATTGGTGAGGGAAGTGTGGGGGCCCAAGACATGGATGCCAGAAGTATAAGTAACATATATTCGTATATTAAATAGAAATTCAATTACCAACCTAGGACATTTACTAACTAAGTACTTAGAGCATTTAGTTTGAGTATTCAATGCCATATGGTGTCTTGAGCCCCCTGAATGACTTTTCATTCAGTGTGTTGATGTTCAGGAATGGATGATCAGTGAGTAAGGTGATTGTTACATCACTGAGAAGGGGGTTAGTTCAGGGACCTAGGATAGACTACATCATGTTGGAACAACTTTAATCAGTTGCCTGACTCAATGTCAAACATACCCAATTTTGCTTTTAGTCTGGTGAAAGTGGGTTCATCCAAGGGTTTAGTGAAGATATCAGCTAGCTGATATTCAGTGGGGATGAAATGTATTTCAATCTCTTCATTCATGATGTGGTCCCTGATGAAGTGATATCTTACGTCGATGTGTTTGGTTCTTTGATGAAGCACAGGGTTGTTAGAGATGGCTCTGGGACTTGTATTATCACAAAATATAGGTACCATCTTGTACTGAATGCTATCGTCACTTAGTTGACTCTTCATCCAAAGTACATTTGCACAACACCCTGAAGCAGCCACATATTTAGCTTCAGCTGAGGACATGGCCACTGATTGTTGCTTCTTTGTACTCCAACACACAAGTTTTCCACCAAGGAATTGACAGGATCATGAGGTACTTTTTCTATCCATATTGCACCTTGCATAGTCTGAGTCAGTATAACCTTTGAGATCAAACCCTGAGCATTTTGGGTAATACAAACCAAGGTTTGGTGTACCCTTCAGGTATCTGATGATTCTCTTGAAAGTAGTGAGATGAGACTCTTTTGGATCAGACTGATATCTAGCACATAGACATTCTGAGAACTAGATATCAGGCCTTGAGGCGAGTAAGTACATCAGAGACCTTATCATTCCTCTGTATAGGGTTTGATTCACTGATTTACCAGTGAGATCAGGACCAAGGTTGTTTGGGGGGAACCATAGGAGTCTTTACTAAATAGCAGTCAGTGAGCTCATACTTCTTCAGTAGGTTCCTAATGTATTTTTCTTGACAAATGGATATGCCTTTATCAGTCTGTTTAATTTGAAGTCCAAGAAAGTAAGTGAGTTCACCCATCATGCTCATTTCAAACTTAGTAGTCATCAGTTTTTCAAACTGTTTGCAAAGTTTGTACCTTGTTGAGCAAAAGATGATGTCATCAACATAGACTTGAACAAGGATGACATCACTTTTTGTTCTATAGATGAACAGGGTGTTGTCTTCCTTCCTCTGACAAACTTGTTTTGGATCAGGAAGGCGAAAAGTTTCATAACATGCCCTGAGTGCTTGTTTTAGTCCATAAAGGGCCTTGTTAAGCTTGCAGACATGGTTAGGAAATTCACTACTTTCAAAGCCAGGAGGTTGTTGCACATAAACATCTTCTTTAATGTCCATTCAGGAAGGCACTTTTAACATCCATTTGGTAAATTTTAAAGTTCATGTATGTAGCATAGGCTAGGAAGATCCTGATGGCTTCCATTCTAGCAACAGGTGCAAATGTTTCCTCATAATCAATACCTTCCTATTGATTATATCCTTTAGCAACAAGTCTTGCCTTGTTTTTGATAACTGTACCACATTCATCAGTCTTGTTTTTGAAAACCCATTTCATTCCAATGAATAAAACACCCTGAGGGCATTCAAATAGGGTCATGACATTGTTTTTGTCTAATTGTTCTAATTCATCTCTCATGGCCTGAACCCAGCTCTCATGTGTCAGGGCTTCTTTGATATTCTTAGTCTCTATGTCAGAGAGAAAGTCTACATAGAGACATACATTGGCTGAGGCTGCCTTGATTTAGCAGCCATGCTTCTGGTAAGCATGCCTTCAGTGGGCTCACCAATGATGTTCACAAGCTCAATTGTTTTGGACTTAGTCTAGCTATCCTGAGGTCTAGGATATGAGTTAGAGCTCGTAGAAGCCTGATTTGTTGGAGGAGTAGGTTCAATCATTGGAGACTGAGGTGCCTTAAGATTTTGATCATCAGTGACCTCAGTATTGTCAATTTGATCAAAGGGTTCCTGAACAGTTGGTTCAGTGGGTGTAGTCTCATTGGAGACTTGTTGAGTTTCAATAAACTCACTGATGGTTGGTTGAGGTAGATTGTGAGGAATGATGTAGTATGAGATATCTGCATCAGCTTGGTATTGAGTAGAGGGTTTGTTCTCAGGAGGATATCTAGATGAGTCATCAATACCAATTTCCTCAACTGAGGAGTTGGAGAACCTGATGGATTCAGTACTCTCATCAACTGTTATGTGATAAGTTTTCTCAGTTTGTTGTCTCCTAGTTGAGGAAAACTAGAGGGGAGGTTGAATAGTTTTACGTCCTTTTTATTTTATTATGAAAGCTTAGCTTAGTTTTAAAACCTTGTTTACTTTTAAAACTTTAATTCGATCTTATGTGAAATCAAATCTTGAACAATATGAACAATTATATCTAAGTATGAACAATAATAATAATGTAAGCTAAGTATGTGAAATCAACACATGCATAATATAAACAATTATAGCTATATACGAGAGATAAGTAAGTAAATGTTTATTTTGTAATCCTTAATTATATTTTGTATGAAAACTATACTTGATCGAAATGATCAATTATATGTATGTTACCTTTTTAGTTTGATTGTAAAAACTTTGTTTTATGAATGAAACTTTTGTTTGATCTTTAAGTGAAATCAACACTAGCACTATATGAGCAACAATATATATACGTCTACGTCTACAAAATTAATAACGATATAAGCAAGATAATAAGTAAGAGATGGAAAGATCTAACCGCGAGACAAGAGATTTATAGTGGTTCGGCTACAAGGACACCTTCCTTACCCTACTCCACTCCCTGAGCACCTAACTCGAGAGTTTTCGTCACTATGTCAACAAGCTCCCTTATGGTGGAGAAAACCTTACACACCAATTATCACACCACAACTTCGTCACACCTTTTTCACAACTTCTACACAACTACTTCACAACTTCTTCACACCTAACCACTACCTAATCACACTACTTCTTATTCACACCTACACTACTTACACACCACAATTAATTCACAACTTCTCTACCTACACACCTTACTAGCCTAACTCCTTATGTTTACTTCTATCTAACTTGTGGAAAACTAGAAGGGGGGTTGAATAGTTTACCGCTTTTTAACTTGATTATCTTTTTAAAACTTTACGTTTGTTCAAAGCTGCAAGTACAACTTTGCATGTTTAATTCTTTGAAAAGCTTTACATGTGAATAACAATTCTAACTTTGCTTGTTTAGTTCTTTGAAAAGCTTTACGTTTGTTTAAAGATATAAACACAACTTTACTTGTTTAATTCTTTGAAAAGCTTTACGTGTGATTAGCAATTCTAACTAAAGACAATATGTAATAAGCAAAGATAAAGAAAGAAACGATCAAACCACAACACAATTGTTTATCGTGGTTCGGCTACAAGGACTCTTTTTCCTAGCCCTACATCCACGCCCCGAGTTTCCAACTCGAGAGTTATAAGCACTAATCAACAACCTCCTTTCCCGGTGGAGAAACCTTTACAACGTCGCTTACACTTTTACCGACACTAAGCTAGATGTCGAGTTCTTTTACACGGGTACAACCACTCCCATCGTCGCTTTCACTATTACCGACACTAAGCTAGATGTCGAGTTCTTTTACACGGGTACAACCACTCCCATCATCGCTTACACTTTTACCGACACTAAGCTAGATGTCGAGTTCTTTACCAAGGGTACAACCACTCCCGTTAGTTCTTTTACAAGGGTACAACAACTCCCGACACACTACGTATTTTGAGGCCTAAAATACTAACCGATCACTTCTATACAAGATACACATGAAGTATAAACTACCAAAGTCTATACACAACAAAGCTAACAAGTCTTGCAACTTAGAGTTGAAACTTGTAACTTCTTAGATGAATATGTGAACTCCTTTGCTACATAAGAGAATCACACAAGTTAGTAGCTACTGAGTATAATGAGAGAATATGTGTAAAATATGACTCTAAGTGATGACTCAAAACTAACAAGTGGTTTGGTATTTATAGCAAAACATTCTGCAAGTCTGGCGGATACGGCGGAACCCTCAGAAGGGTTCCGCCCGTGTATCACCAGGGTACCGTCAGGGCTGCAGTTGGTTTTGCAATAAATCTTCCAAACCAAACAAGGTCACATCACATGAATACTAGTCAAAAACAAACTTGCACAAGAAAACTTATGGTTAGTCAAACACACTTTCTTTCCATAAATGTATAATGACAAACTTACCATAAATGTGATGTGATATTTCTATTTAAAGAAATAAATGTGATGTGACAAGACTCTTTCTAATTTAAGAAATAAAAGCAATGTTTTGTTTAAAAGGAAATGTAAACCTTAGTTAAACAAGACTTAAACATTAAAGTAATGATTTACTATTAGCTAAAGTTCATACTTTGTCATTAACAAAACTTAGCAAAGATCGTAAAATATAAATAACGTTTTTAGGCGATATTTGTATTAACAATCTCCCCCTTTTTGTTGATGACAAAACATAAACTTTATTTATAAATAAGCCACTAGATTTAGTGTTAAGTCTTATAAAGTTAGTATTAAAACTTGTTTGTGACATGCAAGAGTTAGAAAGAAAAAAGATAATGAGAACAAGTTTTTATATAAATTCTCCCCCTTTTGTCGAAACAAAAAGAAGAGTAGCGAAGCGAAAGTATGCACTTGCTCCCCCTTGGACGATACTCCCCCTAAATGGAGTGCCAAGAGAGGAGACATGGATTTTGAACCTACAAGAAAAAAGTTAGTTACCACACAAGACAAGTCATGAAAGCATTTTATGTCTAAAACACAACTAAGAGTTGTGAAGCGGAATAATGCAATACTCATGCCCCCCCCCCCTTGAATATTACTCCCCTAAATGGAGTATCAAGGAAAGAAAACATGGAAAATTATCCTACAAAAAGAAAGGTTAGTTTCTAAAACACAAGATATATGTATGCTACCATAGCGAGGTATAGTTTACTCATCATATCTAAATGGTCAACAAACAATGCACACCTTGTAGTAGAAAGAAAATCATTTCATGTAAAATTTTGACTCTTAGAAAGTCAAGGACAAGAAATTAGGAAGAAAGCATCCTACTTCTAAAAATAAAAAGAAACTAAGAACATAAAATCCTACATCGATAAAAGGAAACCATCATTTTCTGTAATGAGAAACATTTTCCAAAAACAAGGCAAAGGTTGTTTAAGGAGGAAAATGTGTGTTGGATGATGTAGCGGGTTTTGTTTTGAATGTTGTGGAGGTGAAACGGTTTTGGTTTGTCGGTTTTGATGTTGGTTCTCTAAACTTGGTTTGTTGGTTTTAATGAGAAACATTTTCCAAAAGAAACGGTTTTGTTTCATTTTGGAGACTCTAAACTTGAGACGATCCAAAATGTGCTTTAGGATAAACCTCATTTCATTGGTTAGAGAACCATGGATGTCTTTGTAGATAGGGTGAAACAAAAATGGTTTTGGGTGGTGATACTCTTGTTATGGAGGTTGGTTGTGGTCAAAATGGTGTAAGCTTGGTTCTTTATAAATGGGGTGAAACACAAATGATTGTAGGTGTGTAAAGCCTTGATCATTTGGAAAAATAGAGAATCTAGCATAACGGTAAGCCAACCGTTCTACCAATGATGGTTGATGGGGTTGATCATCTAATTGCTCACTTGGTTGTTGTTGGGTTTCCATTTAAGCAATGGTGTCAAAGAGTGACAAAGATGGAAGGCTTGATAATTTAGGTGATAGGTCTTCTAAAGTTTCTAAATAGGGTAGTGGTGATGTTAGTAGTGTATGGAAAAGTTCCATTGGTGTAAATGTTGGTGATCGATGGTTGAAAAAGTTTTTGATGGTTGAAAAGTGTATATGTTTTTATTGCCATGTTTGGGAGAGGATGTTGGAGTAGCAAGATTGAGGAAATCTTGAATAGTGGTCATGTTGATGTTGCATGGTATTGAATATGGTGTTGAGGTAATAAGGTTAAGGAAGTCTTGGATAGGTGAAGAAATGTCAAGTGATGAGCTTGATTTGATGGTTTTGTTGAAGCAACAAGGTTTAACACTAATCCTAGTGGTTTTAGCTTGATGATTCGGATGAGGTGTTTGATTTAGTCATCTCAAATCTTTGGTTTGCAAGAGTTTTGAGATTGAGAGAAGTAATGGTGTTGGTGTGAGTTTTGGGGTATTCTAAAGTGATCAAACTTAAAAAGAATTGTGGGACGGAGTGTTTGGATTTTATGTGTTCCATACAAAGATTTAGGTTTCAAATGATTTGATGTCAATCCAATGGAATTTGGTGGAGTGAAAGACCAACATATGCACTCAATGCTTTGTGATCATGGGAAGTGATTTGGTTGAAAATGTTCCAATGGTTTGAAGGATCCTTTAAAAGGGTTCATTGGGTTAGTTATGTTTGAATTTGAATTTTTGGCGGGAAGTGGCTTCCTAATTGTTTTAGTGAGTGAGAGTTGTCATAGTATGGTTATTGGAGGTAAGGGAATATGTTTCTCACTAAAGAAAATGATTTGACACTTTACAAGTTTTGAACTTAAGAAAAATGACAAAAATTTTCTGTAGGAGACTCGCGGAACCCTCGCGAAACACAGGCGGAACCCTCCTGAGGGTTCTGGATGGTCCGTTGGGCCATTTCTAGATTGCCCAGAAAATACACTAGCGGAACCCATTTTTGGGTGCCACCAGATCCGCCAGACCTGAAAAACTTGGCAGTCCGCATTTTTAACCCACGAGACGATTTTCAAATTTTTTGAAAACTTCTAAAAACAAAAACATAATTCATATCTGGTTAGGAAATGCAAAAATTGGACTTGTAAAGACGCATACCATTGGACTTTGATCGGGGGCTAGCGAATTTCACTATACTTAGTGAAAATATCATAAACTTAAAAATTTGACAACATGCCAAATGTTGTCTTCCTGCATCATTGTTAGTTCCTACAAGTTCCAAATAGTACCAAATATCTTACCAACACACAAATACATATCACGTAATGTTTAAACGACCAAATTGTTCAAATAACACCTAGTGCCAAACACTCCTACACACCCGCTCTCATAGACGGTCAATCTTCTTCTTGAGCTTTCCAAGAAATCTCTCGATGTTTTTGAACATCCCCTTTGTTTGCTTGAACTCCGCCGACTCATTTGGAATATCCGAAAGTTGGAAAATGTATTCTAGAGGTGGGAGCCTAGAGTTAGAAAATGTTTACCTTGGGCTTTGTAGATTCTCCTATCACTTAGTGGGACAAAAGCGTGTGGGATGAGAGAGTAGTCTAGGTGAAGACCTCTAGGAGTTGATGAAATGGGAGAAATGAACCTAAAGAGATGGGTCAAGAGCATTCCATTACGGCATAGACGTTGTGCCTTGCACGGGAATGTCGGGCATTCTCTTGGTCATGTAGTAGGCAAGGTTGAAGGGTTGCCTAAAGGACAAGGAGTAGAGCATGTAGCAAAGGCAAACATTGATGTGATCCCGGTTTCCTATGGTGCTAATTACATTGGCTCTAAGGAGTTCTTCCCATTTCTTGAATTGGGCTTGAGTTCATTGAATTCCATTCCATATGGGTCCTTGATGACCTCATTTCCGGTTCTAGTTCTCCTAGTGTTGGTGGTCCTAATGAAGAGGTGGTTACGAAGTTCATCTTTGGACACAAGAGGGATATCATAGGGATGGATGCGGTCAAAGAGTATGTCAAGAGTTGAGAGGGAGTGCAAGTCGGAGTAGATGCAAGTACCATGGTTTGGGACACCTAGGATTTGAGCAAACTCCTCGAGAGTGAAGGAGTATTGATGACTACTAGCCCTAAAGTTAATAGACATGCGACCATACTCATCCTTGGAGAGGGTGACGGATGCATAGAATTCTAAAATGAACCTAGAACAAATAGGCTCGTCGATTTCTAAGAGACACTCAAAGTTGATTGTGGCAAGTTCTGTGTAGAGGTTTGTACCTTCTAAGAAGGATGGATCAATGGTTCTACCCTTATGGACATATCGTTTTTCTAAGGCTTTGAAAACAACGATTTGAGTTTGAGTAAGACCTTTGGTTTTGTGGTGTTTGGGTAGGTACTTGATGGTGTCCTTGTAGTCGTAGTGAGTTAGAGGAGGCATGATGATTCCTAGAAAATTAAAATTTCACATTTTAGTCTAAGTAAACGACTATTGTAATGTGTATGTTCTAGTGTGTGCCTATATGAAAACAATGTGGATGTGCGGTTAACTTGACTCATTTTGAAGCTTAAAAACATTTTATAATGCAAGTGATGTTTCAATGACGTTTTTCATTTGTTTTAACAATGTGGTGAACGGTGGTAAAGTATGGTTGACGACCGAGAGTGGATATGTGAAATGAGGTGGTGATTGCTTGACAACACTTGAAGCATGGATATCTTCTTCGTGTTCTTCACTTGCTAGAAAGTTGAAGAGACGCATTTCATAATGAAATTCACTTGACTTTTGACGACATAGACAAGTATGTTAATGAGAGTATGGATATGACAATTGCCCTTTGTTTCAAAGAGCGACACAAGGGTGAACATAGGTTTATGTATCATAAAAGGTGGTTTAATCTTAATAGGTTAGGTTATAGTGGGGATGACACACTTGTTTGGTTACATTGTGGAATCTTCTTGTGAAGATGACTAGGTGGAGTTATTGGTGAAGATGATATTGACTCTTGGTTTCTTTGAGGGCATGGAAATGGTGGATGACTCGATATTGATAGGACAAAGGATAACTCGGTTTCTCATTTCACATTGGTTGTTTGAGGTTTGAGTGAGGAATTGTTGTTGGTAAGTTGGAGTTGTGAGTAAAGAGGTGTTTGGTTTTGAAATTAAAAATAAAACATCCTGCAGATTTGGCGGACCAGGCGGAACCAAAGGGAGGGTTCCGCCCGTATGGTCTGAGGGTTCCGTGGGAACTGCAGGGAAAAATTCAAAAGGGATTGTCTTGATTTTTGTGGTTTTATCCTAATGTTCAAAACTAAGGTTTTAGGTCTTATGAGTCCTTGACTAAGCCTAGGGATGATGAATGCTTCTCATTCAAGAGGTTTTGTGAAAACGTTGATAGAATGGTTAACGTATACGACTTTCTTAGTTAAGATGTTCCTCAATGAACATTTTTACCGAGACGATGATGATGGATCACAATATGTCAATTAAGAACATAATGGATTGAATTGTCGCTGAAGTCGATGCTTCCTTTGTTGAAGGTATAACAATGTTGATAAAATGAATTCCGTTGTTGACACGAATTTGCTTGTTCAAGCGGAGCTTGTTGATGTGCTTCTCCATCCGATACTAATTTGAGAACCTTACGTGTTTTGGAGAATCATTGGGTAAAAAAGTGCAAGTACCACTTGGGCTTTTCTTATCAACTTATTACCGACATAATTCCATTTGGCATACACTATGGTTTCTGTTCCCGTTCTTTTGGGATACCATAATCCTAGTTGTGTAGTACCTTATGATGAATCCAAACAAGCTCTTTCGAGAGAGTTGTTTTAGGATCTTCTCTAAAAAGAACGAGCACATAGACAAGCACTAAACATAATGTTGGATTTATTCGTAGTGAGAATAAGTAAACTTCCAAACATTTCTCTATGTTTAGTTTTACATACGGATTTACTAATCTCATTCTTGATAAGTCATCAATAACTTAACCATTGAGAACAAGAGAGTAACTAGGAATGTCTTTAAGTTAAAATCCCTTGCTTTTGGGGCTTGCTTTTATTATCAAAAAGTCTTTCAAATATTGACACTATAATCACTTGATTACTTTGAAAATTCTATTTTGTTTCACTAGTTGTTTTACTCTAAATTCCAAAAACTGTTTTTGTTGAATTTGTTTAGACACAACTATGACCTGTAAATCAAGTTTTATAACTTATGTCAATTTTGCTTGATTCAATGTTTGACTCAAGGTGAGAAGATGTTATTTTGTACTTCTATCCTTAATGTTTTACATAACATACTTGTCTTGCCATCATTAGACTTTCGACTAAGTCATCATCTACCAAAGATGATATCTTAGAAGGAGAAGATCACTCGTTAAATGTTATATTCAACGACTTCTCGACTCTTTGGGTTTCCTTACTTAAGACACTATGAACTTTATTTGTTTTTGAAAAAGTCCAAGAGGTACAACATCATAAGACTAAGTGTCACATTTGATGTGTAAATCCTAGATGTTGAAAACTCATTTTCTTCCACACATCCTAATGTATGCTAATGTGATTTATTTCACCTTGTGTGTTCTATGTGAAATTATTATAAAGGAGTGGTTGAAGTAAAACACAATTTAAGACCCAAAGTATGGTGTTTGAGAATGTTGTTTTACAAAGGTTTGTTTTGCAAGCATCACAAAAGTGTTAGACATTTTAACACTTAGGAAATTCTTAGTTAGCTCACTTGTAAGCAAGAGTTAAGTGAGACTCACTCAAGAGTTTCTCGTGTTTATCTCTTGACGGTTAAAGAACCGAAACACCTTATATCTCCTACTAAAAGTAGTGTCTAAGTCCTTTAATCACAAAGGATCTAAACCTTATTGTTACTTACACAATATAACAATCTTAGAATGAAAACTACTAGTATCACTCGTGATAGAACTTAATACTAATCAACATGAAACACTGAAAGGTAAGTTGAAGAGACGTGTACCTTTTAAGCTCCATAGATTAGCCATCAAGAAGATAGTCATAAAGCAAATAATCTTGACTCGTATAAAAGCTAAACTCAAATACTTATGAATCCAAGAAGGTTAGAGAAACACATAAAAATGATATCTTAATCCTTTTATCATGAGTTTCTATTGAATTATCTCTAACTCTCTCTTCTAGGTTTAACAAATTTTACTTGCTTAGTTTTACTAGTTGATGGTGCTTTTGAGTTAAATCCTAATCCGGTTTTATCATTAAACAACCTTTGACTCCTCAACAATCTTTCAAGAGATTTTGAGCTTTCATCAAATTTAGCTAACATTTTTCCTTTCTCATTTTGCTTTTTAATCTCATGTTTGTAATCTAGACATAATTTACATTCTAGATCAATTTCAACATGACTCTCAAGTCTAGATATTTTATCTTCTAACATGATTTCATTTTCAAAACTATTCACAAAAGATTTTGAAGGTTCATTGTTAAAGATAGTTTTTAGGTCCATGTTGCATAAAAGTTTAGACTCATTTTTTAGTTTAGAAAACTCTAGGATAAATGTGTCAAAGCAAAAGTGTTTAGTTTCAAAATGTACCT